>JAAAKG020142657.1:0-11556 GCA_010014905.2 Druon quercuslanigerum
AAAAAACATTGAAAAACCATGAATCTGAAATAATATTATCACTGAAAAAGAAAAATCACACAATAAAAACATGGGGAGATTGTTACAATTATAATGATAAAAATGTGAAAGTACTCAATGGCACATAATAAGAAAATTCACATATTTTTAATATATGGCATTCATTCTCTGATAACTTTTGGTTATAAGTAATGAGGGTATAGTGAACCTATTTTTAATAAGTTTCGTGGTAATTGTACATTAAAAATTATATAAATATGTCCATCTCATTAGCGACCTTATTATTTGAATAAGTATTTAGGATGACATCTTAAAAATATTCTATTATAGTAATATAATAAACATACAATATACTCACAAGTTTAAGAAAATATAACATGATGAAAATTATGAAAATTACGATGGTACTCAATGGTACATAATAAGAAAATGAACATATTTTTAATGCATTGCAATCATCCTCAAAAAACTATCGTTTAAAAGTAATGAGGGTATAGTGACCTTATTTTTAAAAAGTTTTATGGTTATTTTGTATTACCAATTGTATAAAATATTTATCACATGAGTAACTTTCTTCTTCATAAAAATATCTAGAACGACATCTTGAATATATTATATTATAGCAATATAATAAATATATATTTTATATATACAAGTAAGAGTGAACATATGTCAAAGGATGAACATTGAGGAAAAAGGTCATAGTGCCCAGATCATTGAAACATCATTGAACATTGAAAATTAATAATCCAAACGTAATAAATTTATAAATATTTCTAACATTAGAAGATTGTTATTTATTTTATTTCAATTTTTGATATTTTATAAATATAAGAATCTAATTAAAAGATTTTTTCCATAAAAATTGAGTAAACATTCACAACTCAATTGAAAGAAATCATACGATATTTATAAGCAATTGGAAAAGAATCATTTGTTTAGTTTCTCCCTTGAAATTTTTGTATTTTGAGATTGGAAAATAATCAATTTTTTCAAGAATAATTTTATTCATACAAACATAAAAAAAATTCAATCATTAAAAATAGATTTCCATACTATCTCACTTTTCGGTTCTATTTTATGATTTCTTTTCATAGAGTTGTGAATGTTACCTCAATTTTCATGCACGAAATCTTTTTATTTAATTTTTATATTGATAAAATATTAAAAATTGAAATTAAATAAATAACAATATTTTAATATTACAAATTTTTAGAAATGTATTATGTTTGGACTATTAATTTTCAGTATTGTTGATAATATCATAATTCAAATACATTGGTTCTGAATCAACCAAAAAAACATACGACTTGGGCACTATGATATTTTTTTCCTCAATCATCATCATTTTACATATTTTCAGACATACATGTATATATGTTTATTTATTATATTGATATAATATAATATATTCACGATGTTATTCTAGATACTTTTTTGGAAAAGAAAGTTACTCATGTGATTACCATTTTTATACAATTTGTAATACAAAATAACGATAAAACTTATCAAAAATAAGGTCACTATACCCTCATTATTTTTAAATGAAAGTTTCTGAGGATGAATGCCATAAATATATGGCATTATATGGCATTATATGGCAAATATATGGCAAAAGTATGTGCATTTTCTTTTTATGTACCATTGAGTACCTTCGCATTTTTTATCAATATTCATCATTTTATATTTTCTTAATCCTGTGAGTATATATGTATTTTTATTATATTACTATAACGTAATAATTTTAAGATGTCATCCTAAATACTTATTCAAAGAATAAGGTCACTAATGAGATGAACACATTTATATAAGTTTAAATATACTATATATATAATATATTTTAAGTTCACTATACCTTCATTACTTATAACCAAACGTTATCAGAGGATGAATGCCATATATCAAAATATGTGCATTTTCTTATTATGTACCATTGAGTACCTTCACATTTTTATCATTATAATTATAACAATACCTCCATGATTTCATTGTATGATTTTTCTTTTTCAGTGAGAATATTATTTCTGATTAATGGTTTTCTATGTCTTATGTTTTTTTCTAATATAGTCTCTGAATATCATGTTTTAGTTGTTTTATTTTGTTAGGTTTTTATTATGTGTCTTTAATTATTGTAATTCCCTATTAATGGCTTCACTCGTTTTTATTGCATAATGATGGATATTTTGAATCGTTTTCATAATATTAAATAAAATCATAAGTAAAAAACTACTTTTCATGAAATTCATAAAAAATGCATTTCCTTCGAAAACCAGTTTTAAAATTTGGTCAACATGTGTCCTATTAAGAGTTGAGATTTTAGACGCTACACATCAAAAATATTTTTTTTCTGTTCGCGCTCATTTTTAATCATTTTATGTTCAAAAAATATATAAAAGAAAACTTTTAAGTGTTTTTTATTATAATCATCTGAATCAGTGACAGGTTTTTCTAGTGTGTGTTTCTAAAACAGCTTTCAAATAAACACAGGGAGTAACTCATTTTTATACGTAATTACTAATAAAACGATAAAAGTAGTTTAAAATAAATAAAATAAATTAATGAGCAAAAAAAATTGTGCTGGATTTTAATATTAAAATCCTTTATCATGAGAGAAATCAAAAAAGAGGGAACTTATGGAGATGTTATTTATAGAGAGAGAAGGAGATAAATCCATTAATTTTAAGAGGGATCTCTTAACTGAAGATACAGCAAAGCATGGGTATTTTAACCCCGTTTTTCATCTTCTTTGTTATTTTGCATCAAAAGTTATAGACATATCGGGTTAAAATGATACTGTACTTATTTGTCATGAAATGAGGATTAACAACATGTTTTTCATTTTCATAAGCGATTTTTTTTATTAAGTTATGCATTGTTTTGTAGAGGGGCCAGGATTTTTGAAACAGATAGTAGTAGTATTATTTTATACTCAAAAAACTATCGCGTTTAGAATCTTATTGGGGAACTGTTCAGGGCCAGGATAGACGGTCTTGATTACTACACATTGGGGAAAAAGCGAGGGAAAAAGTATATCTTTTGGTTGAAAATACGATTTCGGCTAAACCTATAGACCGATTGGAAAGTTTTTTTTTTAAACTGATAAAATTTCAAAGAAAGCTGTCGAGCCTGATTTTTAATTTAGCTTTTTAATTTTCTTATAAATAAATAAACATGACGAAAAAATTGCAATTTTTTCCATTTGACGTTCCTCGTGCTCGTTAATTATAGAAAAATTGTTGTAATCGCCTGCGTTCCATAGACTGACATTATATAAGGATATTCCATTATGATAACATAAACAACAAATTTATAAACAAATTATTTGTTAAAAATTAGTTTTCTATCATTTTTATTAGTTTTTAAAAGTTATATTGCAAGAAATTTGAATGGAAACAATATTTTAATTTAAAAAATTTCTCTTAAGGCTATTCATGCTAATATTATACACAAATTTAATAAACTACTGAATTATTTAAGCATTTGGCGTCACAAAAATGCGTTTTTTTCGATGTCAATTTTTTTTAATTAGAAACCTCATGATATTTTTCATAAATTAATATTTTCCTGATGAATTTTATGATTTTGTCACACAAATATAATAAACGAATGCATTATTCTGGCATTCGTCGTCAGAAAAATTCGTTTTTTTCCATGTAAATTTTTTAAAATTAGGAACATCATAATAACTTCTGTATATTAATATTATTAAAATGGATTTTATGATTTAATCAAACAAATTTAATAAACAAATGCATTATTCGAGCAATTATTGAGAGAAAAATTTGTTTTTTTTTTCAATGCGATTCCTTTTAATTGGGAACTTCATGATAATTTTAGCAACATACATCACTATTTGATAATTTTTTTTAATTTTTTAAAGAAATTTAATAAACAAATGCATTATTTGGACATCTTTTGACAAAAAATTCATTTTTTTCTCGATATCAGGCCTTTTAATTGAAAACTTCATGTTAATTTCAGCAACATTAATAATTAGTTCATGATTTTATGATTTTTTTTTAAATTTAATAAAAAAGTTCTTTTATTATGGGATTTATCGACAGAAAAACTCGTCTTTTTTAATGCCAGTCCTTTTAATTGGGATATTTACGACGATTTCAGTAACATTCGTAATTTGTTGATTCATTTTATGACTTTGTTAAACAAATTTACTTAAAAAATGCATTATTCGGGCACCTGTCGACTTCAAAAGTTGTTTTTTTTTTCAAAGTCTGTCCTTTTAATTTCAGAAAAAGTTTTTTTTTTTGCATTTATTACTAAAAAAAGCGAGTTTTTACGTCGATAAATGCCCGAATAATTCATTTTTAAATTAAATTGTTCAACTAAAACATAAAATTAATTAGCTAATTATGAATTTTGCTGAAATTAACATGAAATTCTAAATTAAGGACTGATATCGAGGAAAAAAATGACTTTTTTGTTAACAGATGCTCGAACAATGCATTTGTTTCATAAATTTGTTTATTAAAATAAAATTTAGCAAATAGTGATGGATGTTGCTAAAACTATCATAAAGTTCCCAATTAAAAGAAGTGGCATAAAAAAAAACAATTTTTTGTCAATAAATGCTTGAATAATGTATTTGTTTATTAAATTTATTAAGAAAAAATATTTATCTAATAGTGATGGATGTTGCTAAAATTATCATGAAGTTCTCAATTAAAAGAACTGGCATTAAAAAAAAACAATTTTTTGTCAATAAATGCTTGAAAAATGCATTTGCTTATTAAATTAAAAATTTTATAAAAAATTGAAAACCTAACTTAAAAATCAGGCTAGACAATTTTCTTTAAAATTTTAACCTTTAAAACCCATCCAAATCCTTTACTAAATTTACCTACATTTTTCATTTTCTTTAACTCTGAATATTTTTGGAAATTGGCAGAAAAATAGTTGGATACAGAAAGAAAGAAAGAAAGCAATTTTTTTTCTTTCATTTTTCATTTTTGATTCAATTAAATACCCTGGATCTTTCTGGAAATTTATAAAAAAAATATTTTAAAGTACATTTATAAATTAAAGAAAATTATAAAAAAGGGGAAATTTATGAAAAATTTCTAAATTAAAAAACATTACCGAATTTTCATAATATTCGAAAAAATATGGAAAATTTGTAAAACTTTTCACGTTGTGCAAATTCATTACAAACCTAAAAATTATTTAAAACATTTTTCAATTTCTAAAATATTGTTAATTTATTGCCAATTCATAAATTATCCAAAATGTGTGAACTTTGAAACTTTTTCAAAAATTTTAAATTTTGTACATTTTTGATATTATTACAATTTTATATATTCATGGGAAATTTCTAGATTAAAAAAAATATGTCGAAAGAGTTTCTCATTTTGAAAATGTATAAAAATATAAAGTTTTTGATAACATTTGCATTTTCTGAAATTTATAGAAAATTTTTAAATTCCCAACAAATTTTAAAGTTTTGAAAATTTGAAAAATTGTGGCAATTTTCAAGATTTTAGGCTTGAAATTTTTTTTTTGATTTGAAAGTCTGTTATTATATTTTTGTTTAGGAATTAATCTCTTTTTATAAAAAATTCAAATACTTTGGTTCAAAACTAAACTATTTAATTAAAAATGTACTATTTTATAAAAAAAATCGGGCTGAAAATTCGACTTAAAAAAAAAAAAATCGTCTTTTTTGGTAGAAATTTCATGTTTTGAGTTCAAAATTCAACTATTTGGATGAAAATTGAAGGAATTGGTTGAAAGTTAAAATTTTTTGATTAAAATTAGTTTTTTGTTTTAAAAATCCAGGTATTTTCTCAAAAATTCTATTTTTTGTTTAAAATAAATAGATTTAAAAATTTAATTGTAAATTGAAATTTTATATTTTCATGCAGTTTTTTTAAAATTCGATCGTTTTTAGTATCGAATTTTTTTTAAAATAAAAATTCAACTATTTTATTTTTAGTTGAAAATTTGTCTTCTTAGTTCGAATTTTGAATATTTGGTTTGCAAATTAATCTTTTCGGTTAAAAATTGCTCTATTTTGCTAAAATTTGGCCTTTGTGGTAGAAAATTTCCTTTTTAAACTAAAATTTCAACTATTCTAGTAAAATATTAATTAGTTTATTTAAAATTTTATTTTTTTTGGCAGAACTTTTATCTCTTTTGTTAGGAAATTTTATATTTTTGGCTTTCAGATATAATTTTTTGGACAAAAAGTGTATTATCATAGTTTTGGTTGAGAATTTTTTTTTACAAAGATTATATTATCTGGTCTTAAATTTAATTATTTGGTTAGAAACTCGTAATTTTTGGTTTAAAGTTCGTTTTTTTTTTAAATTTTATTCATTTTTTGATTCGAAAATTTGGAAAAGGTTGGAAAATTTTTTCTCTTTTGGCTGGAAAATCTATCTTGGTTAAAAATCCAACTGTGTTTTAAAATAAATAAAAATATAAATATTTATTTTTGCTAGAAAATTCATGTTTGCCATTGAAAAGTGATTTTTTCTAGTTAAAGAATTAACGCTTTCTGCAAATTTTTCTAAAACATTCTTTTTTAGAAATATTATGCCCGTGTCATGACTAACCTACGACTTTAAATAAAAATTACGTATCTGAGAAAATGGATTATTATGATCTAAAATTGACAAGCAGAATAGAATTAATTCCTGTAAAAAGATTAAAAAATAAGGAAATTGAGGATTAAAAATTTGAATTTCGCGCGTAAAAGTAGCATAGCGCTACAGTGGACCTACGGCAAACCAAAAATGGCGCGAGATTCAAATTTCAGTATTACATTTTTTCAAACAAACCTGATTGACATCGTCGGGTCGAAGTTTATATTGTCTGATGAGTTTATCAGTCGTCAAATCGAAAACGTTGAGGGTGTATGGACAAGCCTGGACAGTCGTATTTCCTATTCCAATAGTTCCGGTGTCCAAAACCCAAAGTCTGTCACATGTATCTGCATGAATTCTATAATAAAATAGAATATAAAAACGAATTAAATTTTATTTGTATAATTTTTCACGAAAAAAAAATAATTTTGAGATTTTGTACCTATAAACGGTCGTGAGTCCACTGCCGCAGGCTCCGGCCGTATTTTGGGACCAGTTTGGATAGGGAGTTAATTTCGGTGACCCAGACGGATTTGTGTCTAATGATATATAATTTAAGGTTGCTGGTATACCTGTGAATTAAAAGATTAGACTCATATCACTTTTGAGCAATAAGAGAAAGTGAATTTAATTCATTCCAAGTCGTAAATATGTTTCCTTTCTGGGTAACGGGTTGCAAAAAAAAATCTCGAAGTCGTTGACCATTAATTCAGTTCATAAAATATGAAAAGTGATTGCTGTTGTGGAATCTGGGAGGTGTTTACGTATCGGATTTATTAACATTACTGACAGGATCATTATGCTCAACACATATAATTTTACGGCTGCCAACATAGCGTGACGATCGCTGACAGTAAGACGTCCACGACTCAATCTACTTTTTTTTTTACAATAAAGCCGGCTAGCAGAAATATCTAATTTTTTGTATGATTTTTTATTTCTGCGGAACTTTAATATTGGAAAAACAAAATTCCTGTAACTTTTTCTGTGCATAATTTCTTACATAAGAAATAAAACCACTTTAAATCTAAATTTATCAATTTTTATGTTTTCGTACTTTTTTTACGAGATTCGAGACGAGGTCGAGACGAGACCAAGACTCAAGACGAGATCGATACTCAAGGTGATATCAAGACAAGGCTCGAGATCGAGCTCGAGACGAGATTCGAGACCTAAAAATTTATTTGGAATTTTTAAAAATACACTGGAATATTTAAAATTCGTGGGAATATTTAAGATTATTGACTGTTGTTTAAAATTATTTCTTTTTTTTAAATACTAAAAAAATGTTTAAGTACTTTAAAACCCCTGAAAACCTTTTAAAGTTGTTAAGAATTTATTTGATTTTTGAAAATACTCCAAAATCCTAAAAATTCTTTGGAATCTTTCAAAATTCTTCGAAATCTTTTAAAATTCTTCGGAATCTTTTAAAATATCCTAAAAAATGTAATTATATAAAACTCTTTGATTAATTTATTTATTTAAAAAAAATCTTTTTAAATTTTGATCTTTTTAATCTTTTTATAGTCCTTAAAAATTATGTGGTACTTTCGAAAATACCCGAAATTTTAAAATTTTTTGGAATATTTTAACATTATTAAAACCTATTTTAAACTCTTCAGGACATTTTAAAATAAACGAAAATATTACAAAAATCTTTGAAATCCTCCTTAACCTTTTTGAAGCTCCTAGAAATTCTTTGGAATTTTTGAAAATACACCGGAATCTTAAAAATTAATGGGAATCTTTACGATTATTGACTATTGTTTAAAATTACTTCTTTTTTTTAAATACTAAAAAATGTTTCAGTACTTTAAAGCCCTGAAAACCTTTTTAAGTTCTTAAGAATTTATTTGATTTTTAAAAATACTCCAAATTCCTAAAAATTCTTTGAAATCTTTTAAAATTCTTCGGAATCTTTTAAAATACCCTAAAACATTTAGTCATTTAAAACTCTTTTATTACTTTATTTATTTAGAAAAAATCTTTTTAAATTTAAATCTTTGTAATCTTTTTAAAATTTATAAAAATTATGTGAAACTTTCGAAAATACGCCGAAATCTTAAAAATTATTTGGAATATTTTAACATTATTGAAAGCTATTTAAGATTCTTCGCAACTTTTAAAATACCCGAAAATATTAGAAATTCTTTGAAACCCTGTTTAAATTTTTTGAAGCTTCTAAAAATTCTTTGGAATTTTTAAAAGGACATCGGAATATTTAAAATTCATGGGAATCTTTAAGATCATTGACTGTTGTTTAAAATTATTTCTGTTTTTAAACTACTCAAAAATGTTTAAGTTATTTAAAAGCCTTTTAAAGTTTTTAAAAATTTCTTTAATTTATAAAGATAGCCAAAAATCTTAAAAAATTTTGGGTATCTTTAAGATCATTGACTGTTGTTTAAAATTATTTATTTTTTTTTTATAATAAAAAAGTTTTAAGTTCTTTAAAAACCCTGAAAGGCTTTCAAGTCTTCATGAATTTCTTTGATTTTTAAAAATATCCCAAAATTTAAAAAATTCTTTGGAATCTTTTAAAACTCTTCGGAATATTTTAAAATACCGTGAAAAGTTAAATTTTTTTAAACACTTTTATTAATTTATTTATTTATATAGAATATTTTTCAATTTTATTCTTTTTAATCTTTTCAAAGTTTTTAAAAATTATGCGTAACTTTCGAAATTACCCTGAAATCATTTGAATTATTTGGAATATTTTAACATCATGAATCTTTAAAATTCATTGGAATCTTAAGGATTATTGACTGTTGTTTAAAATTATTTCTGTTTTCAAACTACTCAAAAATGTTTAAGTTATTTAAAAAAGCCTTTTAAAGTTTTTAAAAATTTCTTTAATTTTTAAAAATACCCCAAAATCTTAAAAACTTTTGGGTATCTTTAAAATCATTGACTGTTGTTTAAAATTATTTCTTTTTTTTTAATAATAAAAAAGTTTTAAGTACTTTAAAAGCCCGGAAAAATATTCCAAAATCCTAAAAATTCTTTGGAATCTTTTAAAATACTCTAAAAAATTTAATTATATAAAACTCATTGATTAATTAATTTATTTAGAAGCAATCTTTTTTAATTTTAATCTTTTTAATCTTTTTATAGTCCTTAAAAATTATGTGGAACTTTCGAAAATACCCGAAATCTTAAAAAATTTTTGGAATACTTTAACATTATTGAAACCTTTTAAAACCTCTTCAGGAAATTTTAAAATAAACGAAAATATTACAAAAATCTTTGAAATCCTCTTTAAACTTTTTAAAGCTCCCAGAAGTTCTTTGGAATTTTTGAAAATAAAACGGAATCTTCTACAGTTCTTTAAAATTCCTTTGTTTTTCAAAAATACCCCAAAATCTTAAAAATTATTTGGAATCTTTTAAAATGCTTAGATCCTTTAAAATAACCAACAAATTTAATTCTTTGAAATCTCTTAAAATTTTTTAAGGTTCAAAATTCTATGGAATTTTAAAAAATACTTCGAAATTTTTAAAATTATTTTTAATATTAAAAAATTATTACTATAAAAGCTATTTAAAATACACCTGAAATCTTTCAAATTTGTAAGAATCTTTAAGATTATTGACTGCTAATTAAAAAAAAAATTTTAACTGCTTAAAAATGTTTAAGTTCTTTAAAAGCTTTTTAAAGTTCTGAAACATTTCTTTGATTTTTCAAAAACCCCAAAATCTTAAAAATTCTTTGGAATATTTTGAAATTCTTCGGAATCTTTTAAAATATCCGAAAAAAGTTAATTTTTTAAAACTCTTTTATTACTTTATTTATTTAGAAAAAATCTTTTTAAATTTAAATCTTTGTAATCTTTTTAAAATTTATAAAAATTATGTGAAACTTTCGAAAATACGCCGAAATCTTAAAAATTATTTGGAATATTTTAACATTATTGAAAGCTATTTAAGATTCTTCGCAACTTTTAAAATACCCGAAAATATTAGAAATTCTTTGAAACCCTGTTTAAATTTTTTGAAGCTTCTAAAAATTCTTTGGAATTTTTAAAAGGACATCGGAATATTTAAAATTCATGGGAATCTTTAAGATTATTGACTGTTTTTGAAAATTATTTCTGTTGTTTAAACTACTCAAAAGCCTTTTAAAGTTCTTAAAAATTTGTTTGATTTTTTAAAATACCCCAAAATCGTAAAAATTTGTAGGAATCTTTTAAAAGTCTTCGGAATTTTTTAAAATACCCTAAGAAATTACATTTTTTTAAACTCTTTTATTAATTTATTTATTTAGACAGAAGACCCTTCGAAAATACACCGAAAACTTTTTAAATTATTTGGAATATTTTAACATTATTGGAAGCCATTTAAAATTATCCGGAAACCCACTGAAACACTCTAAAATATTACAAATTTTTTGGAACCCTCTTTAAACTTTTTGAAGCTCCTAAAAATTCTTTGTAATTTTTGAAATACACCGGAATCTTAAAAATTTGTTGGAATCTTTAAGAATATTGAACATTTAAAATTATTTCTTTTTTTTTAAACTACTCAAAAATGTTTAAGTTCTTTAAAAGCTTTTTAAAGTTCTTAAACATTTATTTTGATTTTTAAAAATACCCCAAAATCTTCAAAATTCTTTGGAATATTTTTAAATTCTGCGGAATATTTTAAAATATCCTAAGAAATTAAATTTTTAAAACTCTTTTATTTATTTATTTATTTAGACAGAATCTTTTTCAATTTTAATCTTTTTAATCTTTCTTAAAAATTGTGTGGAACTTTCGAAAATACCCCGAAATCTTTTAAATTATTTGAAACATTTTAACATTATTGAAACCTATTTAAAATTCTTCGATAGATTCTTCCATGACAACCTTATCATTTGCGAACGCTAACCCACGTACCCTTACTGTTTCAAGATCCACACCTTCTTCGCCGAAAAGAGCTATTCTTAAACACTTGTCCATAAATAATATAAA
>JAAAKG020142658.1:0-11555 GCA_010014905.2 Druon quercuslanigerum
ATTATTTTCAAAACAACACTTTTTTTACGATTGTGGCATTCTATTGCCACCTAGGGGTCTGAAAATTTAGGTAAGAGGGCTTCCAAATATACTCTAATATTGTTAACCCGCTATAGCCTTTTTCAGCTTTATGAATATTACAAATTTTTTTAATATTTCTGAGACTAGATTTAATTTCGGACCATTGGAAAATGTTTTAATTTCCGATTTGCATTTTTAAAAGATTTTTGAAACTCCGAAAATGGGAGGTCGAATTGAATTGTAATGTAATCAATCCAGGCCATCTATTGTTAAGCAGGTTCTCCGGACATCCTGTTACGCCTTTCTTTGAACCGTAGTTGTTCATACATTTCTTGCCACACAGGTCCGATTGCCCGAAACATCCTATGATTTAGGGTAGCTGTGAATAACTTATACAGTGTTTTCATACAAGTGATAGGCCTTTAACTCTTTTGGTCACTTAAGTGGCCCGTTTTCGGCAGGATTACTGTGCGCCCTTCCACCAACCACTCGGGAATTGACTCTTTCGACTTTAAACATGAAGTGAAAATACGGGCCAGATGGTGGTGGGTTGAAGGTAACTTCTTCCATCAGGTGGTCTTGCTACCATCTGGTCCTGGAGCGGAATAGTTCTTCATACCTTTAAATACTTTTTTCACCTCCTCGGTAGTGATGTTTGGGCATTCTTCCTCAGGTGTTATTATGAGAGAATCACACAGCTCCATGAAGCTATTTATGTGCTCTGAGTCTTCTTTCAGTCTATGTTGAACTTCATAGACTTCTCTCCAAAATACTTCGACCTCCTCTGGTTTGGGCAGGTGGTCGGAAGCAACTGGAGGGTCTTGGAAAAGTCGAGATGGTTCAGAGATAAACTGCTGGTTTTCTCTAAGCCACCTCTCTCTCCGCTCTAGATTTCTCTTAGCGTCAGATAGTATACGTTTTCTCTCAACAATATGCTGCCTGATGGTTAGCAGCTTTAACTTGTTAAGTGTGTGATAACGGATCCGGAGTTAGCGCGCAAACTTTCGAACCTTCGCGGTAAAATTTCTGCCAGATGTTATATAGTCAATTACACACTGAATGCGGGACGCGTACTGTCTTGCCAAACCTATCTTTATGGCGAGTTGATGCATTCGTCTTTTGATGTTATGATTAATAGTTGTTCTTGTTTTACGATTTGCATCTGCCAAAGCTTTCGCTGCATTGTGCACACAACAATTCATATTCCAAAGGTCGGATTCTTCGGAAAATTGGCCACGAAGCACTTCATCCATTTAAGCCAGATCTTTAGGCTTGAGAGAAACCTGGGTGTTGATGTTTCTCCGGGTCATAAAACATCGCTCGTCCTCTATCGGATGCCTGCCCACGGTTGATCTTTTCACCTCTCTTTCTCTGCTTTCGGCTTGTTCTGGCTCTAGTAGAGTAGGCGCTCCCCTTACATAGCCTCTTTTTTGCAGTATTTCGACTGTAAAATAACTTTTTCATATAAAAAATTATTCTTGTACTGAAAATACACATTAACCCTTAAGCTTTGCAAAATATTAAAACATACCTAATGTTGTTTTTTTTTCATAAAAAAATAGAGCATTTTTATAAACAAATTTGTTTATTTTGAACTTGAAACATTTTTTCCTCCTGTTTTACCTTCACATTTTTGTTTAAGATTCTCAAATATGCAGGAATTTGAGAATAAGGAAATGAAAACTCCAAGTGTTACTTGGGGTTTCAGCTCCAAGTGTCAGTTGCAGTTTTAGCTCCAAGTGTAACTTTTTGCTGTTCGCTCGCTCGCTGCAACGTGCGCAAAGGATTATCAAAATTCATAACGCTTGGAGTTTTTATTTAAGGTAGGTTATACTATTATGCAAAGCTAGTAAGTGAAAGCTTATTTTTAGTAAAAGAATAATTTTTTCTATTCAAAACTTCTTTCACAGTGAACAATTGGAAACAAATGATTTTCTCGATTACCAAATTGTGAAAAATCATATTTCAAGATTTTCCAGTATCACATTTAAATAAAGAAGTACGTGTATTGTATATATACACTGTGTATGCTGCTCAGTTTTATTTCTTGAATTCTATCCTTGAATTCTAGATAATAATAATTTTATTCTTGGATATCAGTATTCACTATAGTAAGTAAATATGATGATAGAGGATTCTTATTTTCTGCTTTAGAGTTACGTCTTATTACTTGCTTACTCAAGTGTTTTTAGAAAATAATTTTTATGCAGTATTAGTAGTTTAGTAACTTGTACGCATTTCCGCAATATAAAACTAAAAAAGGTTCAAATACAGGAAAAACTTGCATCATTATTTCATACTAAAAGAAATATATAAAAAGAGATATCAAGTTAAATGTTTCTGAATTAAAACATTTTAAACACACTTCGGACGCTTTTTTCTTCTGTACATTTTTTGGTTTTTCATAAGAGCACCCGGTGAAGTTACAATTTTTTAATTCAAAAAATTATTGCGTGGTAAGTTATTTTTTTCATATTTTACTATTTTTAATGTTTTTTATTTTTTAATTATTGTCGATTCTGTGCTGACACTGTCCAAACTTGGGAGTTTCTGCTTCATTATTTACGAAAGTTTCCAATTATTTTTATAAAGTCTTTAGTTACTTCTTAGTTTTGTAACAAAGAGAGGTTTTAAAATATTTTTTTCTTTATATAACTAAAAATTTTAAAAAGTGATGCAAAATTCTGAAAAGATAGTTCGAAACCGTTATATGTAGTTCAGCAATTCATTTTTGTCACCTTGAATGAATTTTTATCACACTAAGAAAAAAATACTCATGAAGTTAAAATTTAAAAAAAAACGCAACTATATAGAATTAATATAGAAGAGGTTAGTTAAAGACAACAATAATTTAATTAAAGAACTATGTTTGTTAAATTTCGTTAATTACTGCTACACTATAAGTTAAAAGTAGACAAAAAGTTGAAAAATTAAGAAAAAACTACTTGCTAACATTATTCAAAGAGAGTATCATGAAAAAAATACAAAATTGTTAAAAAAAACTTACGATCGTTAACTTAATAATTGGATCCTTTTATTTTTTTGGAAATCCTTCTTTTCTCTACTTTCTTAAGATCAGTCACCTACTCCCCCACCCCCCGAAAAAATTACGGGCTACGCCGCTGATATTATCTGTAGTAAATATGGAAATTTTATAGATCTAAGATAAAGACTCTTTCCTATTCCGTACTATTTATTTTGAAAAATAAACAAAGCAGTTTATTAAATAGAGGTCGTAAAAATTAGTATATGTGTATATAGCCGTCTTTAATCAAGTCGCACTTAAAAAGATATTCTGGAAATTAATTTTTGTTCCTTTCATTGATACTATTTTAAAAAATGAACAAATCTGTTGCTTTTTTATATCTCACATTCGTCAGATTTGTACATTGTCAGGGTAAGTATAACATAATATTATAATTAATGTTTGTAATAATTAAAAGCATCCAATTTTAATTGTTGATTCATATTACAGTTTATAAACATAAAAATTCTCATCATTGCACAATAAAGAGAATGTTAGAAATGTTGTTAAATTCTACACGCTATAAAATGAAATAAAATTAAAATAATTAGTAGATAGCAAATTTAAATGTTTTTTATTATGTGGGCTTTAAAAAGACTTTATTCTTAAAAATGTTCAACTTGTATGCTCATGTAAAGCATAAAATTTGTCCGAAAATGCATAATACTATATCATGATTAATAATTAATAATAGCATTGATCAACGGAATGTCTTCTCGTATCCTCCCTATTTTGCCACGCTTGAGTGAACACCGTGAATTATCCGTAGATTCTCTCACCGAGCACTGCGGCGCAACCTGAATTCTCGGAAACACTAAATTTAAAATCACTAAATCCAGATTAAACTATATTTATAAAAAAAACTTTTCTTACATTAGGTACACCAGGTTTCTGAGAAATTTTAGACTGCTTTTTTTAAATCACCAGCTTGAGTTTTCCAAAAGAATATATCACGTAAGAAATTTATTAGCAAAACTAAAGAATTTCTCGAATTTTTTACTGTGACATCAGCTTGTATGATAATTTAGGAAACTTAGGGGAGAAGAATACAAGTCACTGTTCGCTGATTTCAGATCTCGGGTTGGATTTGTAGAATTCAACATGGCATAAATATGAACGATCCGAAAATTTTTTTTTAATTTTTGATATTGTTTGTTCTCTATACTGGATCCATGATTTAGAATTTTTTGAATCAAACATCAGATTTTGTTTTGGAGACTTCAAGAACCTTAGTACACCTAACTCTCGGTTTCAGTCCAGTTTCGGGGGTTGTCTTCAAATAGCCTTGGACTGAATTCGGGGGATCGAATCGTAAACAGTCAGGGCCGCCTGGACCTGCTCCAATTGGAATAAATGATATGGCCCTAAAAACTGCGTTGGCCAGCAGTCCTAGGAAGACCGAAAAAGTGTAGACTGAAAGAGAGAGTTCGGTGTATCGCCAATTTCATCCAGATCCGAACGTGTTTACTATCTCATGTCCTCTATATTAGACCTGGCATTCTGAATTTTTAAAAAATAGCTTCAGATTTAGTTTCAGCGTTCCCAAACGCATTCAACCTGCAAATATCACTTGATTCTGAATTGCTTTTTCTCAAAAGCTTTTTGACACGATACGTTCTTTTTCCTCTGCTCGTAAAGAGTTTCGGTAACCTCCCACCCCCCTCTTAAAAATTTAAGGCCTAAATTCTAAAATTAAAAACAGGCACCTACATTTTGAAAGATTTATTTTATTGAAAAGGTAGACTTCTATTAGGGTGGTAAGCAGGGGTTTAATAAAAACATTATACAAATGCAGGGTCACAATAAAAAAAAAAACAAATTTGGCTAAAATTTTTGCTTCGTAAGGCCTAAATTATAGTTCGCAAACAAGCTTATCTACTAGAATTATGCAATCTTTGATGTCATATTTTAAACACATAATATAAAGATCTAAATACAAAATCAAACAAGAGTTTTTTTTCTCGAAAAATGGTCTTTTTGTTGATTTTTTCAATTTATTGAAAATATGATGCATTTTATGCACCTGGGAAGGAGCAAATCGCAACAGCGAGTGTACCCATAGTAAACGCAATGTCAGTGTGGCCCATTTCGTGGGGGGGGGAGTGATCCGTTAAAATAATTTTATTTTTTAAGAGGTGATTACTATTGACGGGCTATTTAATGTGGTCTTTATCAAAAAGCAGAAGAAAATGCAAGGAAGTAAGAAACATAGCCCGTACACGTGGAGTAAGTAATCGAAATTTTTTTCGTAAGAATGTATACCGAATTTCGGAAAAGTATGGAACCTTAATTTATTTTATTTTCAAGGTTTAAACTTAAAGGGTATGCAACTCGATGCCTTTTCTTCAGGAATTTCTTTTGAAACATTTTCAATTGACAACTCTGCAATCATAGACATTGAAATGTTTTCTTTTTTTTTCTTGAATCTTTATTTGCTTCAAAAAGAACTACTTGCGTCACAATGTATGTGCTGTTAGTCATTCGAAAACTTAAAATATTATTTAAAGAATCGAAAAAGCCTACTTTTTCAGGTGCATTGTATTATATGAAATATTTGTTATCTTCGCGAAAGATTTGAAATCTTTGTAAAAGTTCTGGAGCGGAATAGTTCTTTATACCTCTTAATACTTTCTTTACCTCCTTGATAGTGATGGTTGGGCATTCTTCTTCAGGTGTTATTATGAGAACATCACACAGCTTCTTCAAGATATTTATGTTCTTTGAGTCTTCGTGAAGTCTATGTTGCACTTCGCAGACTTCTCTCTAAAAGACTTCGACTTCCTCTGGTTTGGGCGGGTGATCGACAGCAACTGGAGGGTCTCGGAAGAGTCGAGATGGGTCAGAGAGAAACTGTTTATTTTCTCTGACCCACCTCTCTCACCGCTGTAGACTTCTCTTCTTAGCGTCAGATAGTATCCGTATTCTCTCAACAATATACTGTGTTATGGTGAGCAGCTTTGACTTGTTAAGTGTGAAATGACGCAACTTTGGAACCATGGCAGTAAATTCCCTGCCAGATTTTATACAGTCAATGACACACTGAATGCAGGACGCGTGCTGTCTTGCCCAGCCTATCTTTATGGCAAGTTGGAATTCGTCTTTTAGTCTTATGATCAACCGTTGCCACGGTTGGTCTCGTCACTACTCTTGATCTGCTGCCGGCTCGTTCTGGCCCCTTCTTTGAAGTATTTCGGAATGGTTTCGCAGACGTTAACGATCCATTGTCGTGAGCCCTGCGCGTTCTATTGCTTTGAAATTTAATTACTAGACACCGTTTTAGACGTTTTAGACCCAGGTGCCATTCAGCTTTCGGCACTGTTTTCACACCTCAGCTTGCGTTTTATTTCCTTCGGGACCACCCCTGCACAAATGTCCGCGACTTCCTAGTAATTCTTTGCAACCATATTCAGCAGAAAGCATGGGCACTGCGACCCTTCGTTTTGATTCTAGAGGAATCAAAACCGAACCGAAAAAATAGGTTCCTTTGCTTTTGTAAATAATATTTTTATTTCTAGAAGAAAAAACAGTAGTTTTGTCAATGGATACAATTTCGACTTTTGATATGCTATGTTTGAATTTAATTTTTAATTTAAAATAGGGTTCCCAAAAGCGAGAGACAATTGTTTTCTTTTGAATCCTCAATAAACGTGTGCAAATTATCTTATTATTTAATCTACTCCCAATGTCTCTGGATTTTTCAGTTAATAAAATTTGAGAATTCATTCTGAGAGTCCTTCTCCTAGAATTCTTCAATTTCAATTATTTCGTTTCGGTTCAAAATTTCAATTTTCAAAAATGTAGGTCACGCTCTCACTAAATCTCCTCAGAAAGAATTTCCTCTTTTATGGTCAGAGATTGGATTGTTGAGATCCAGTATGAGAACTGTTTGAAGAACATTCCAAATCCATGGCTCTTCAACATAATTAAGGCTTTGCTAATGTTGAGATCAGGAGATACACTTTTGAGTTGTTTCCCGCATTTTATTTTACGACTTTTAATTGAAATCCACTTTTTTGAAAATTTCTTTTGGAGTGACGCAAAATCACTTATTTGGGAATGGAAACTACTCCTGATTATTTTTCTGTTTAGATAACCATCCTAAACGCACCAGAGACTGCACGAAATTTATTCTCAGGAAAATCACAGAACGTCGAAGCATCCTCGAGAACCTTTCTCTCCTGAGTGTTCTCCCGAGAAGGACTGATTTGCCGAACTTTTCCTATCCGCGAGTGGACCTCGCTTCCTCTCAGACCCGCGAATCCCCACTTCTCATTATGTAGTTGGGTGCGCAATTATCGATTGATTAATTTTCTTTCCTTTTCTTGGTTGGCTTCGCGTTATCTCCTCTCTCTATTCTTTTGGTAATTAGAATATGTGGTGCTGGTTTTATAATTTAGAGTCATAGCGTTCAATTATTTTAACCGTTTCAAGAGTTTTCAATTAGAAGTTCTGGAAAAAGAATTGCTCAAGAAAAGGCGTCAAATTGCAAACCCTTCAAGTTTAAACCTTAAAAATGAAATAAACTGAAATTTAATACCGTTGCGATTCAGCAATTTCGAGCACATGCTTCATGTGTACGGGCCATATTTCTTCTTACTTCCTTGAATTTTCTTCGGTCTTTCGATAAGGACCGCACTAAATCACACGGCAACCATTATCACCTCTTACAAACTCTAAGATTAAGCAAAACATAGCTCGATTATATTTTAATTAGCTGCATCAATTTGCTTAAATATTTTTTTATTACTCTCAACCGGCTTTAATTTTCTAATGTTAGGAATGTTGAGTAAGGCATGACAGGTACTCAGTCTATATTCTGGGTTAACGCTTTGTGCAGTATCGTCGAAAAAATAACACTTTGGACCTTCCGCTGCTTCATTGGGAAATGGACCGCAACGATATTCCGTTCACAATGGGTAAACTCACGGTGGCGGTTTGCTTCTTCCCAGGCACATAAAATTCAAACGTACATAAACATACGTAATTCTCTGTTGATCAGTAATTAATTAAAGTGGTTAAATGTTTAAGTTACCAGTATACAAGAAATGAATAAATACCCATTTTTCCTTAAAAATCCAAAGATGTAGGATCCATTGAAGTGACAATGTCGGATGGCTCTATTTTTGGTCAGTACCTCTACTTTGAAGATTATACACCATTTTGGATGAGACCTCATAGACCTTCCACATATTCAGACTATAGGGTTTACATAAGAACACCAACTTCAGGCAATTTTGCCTCATACTTGTCCTTTAGGAACATAGCAGTGCATGCCACTCATAATCCTGATGAGCATTTTCCAGTGAAAGTTACGATACGTGTACACAACAAAGAGTATTCAACACACGACGATTTAGAAAATTACGATTACAACCATCCACCTACTGATCTTGATTTGGGAGATCACGGCCGCGTCTATGTAACAGTTAGAGGTACTGAAACTACCCTGTCTGCCAAGATAAAATATGACTTTGGATACATAGCCGTAAATGAAAGAGTTTTCGAAAATTTGAGGCAACCCAAATGGGAGTTCCGGCGTCACACACACAGTAAATGAGACAGTGCCGTCGATACCTACGCACTAAGCGCAGTTTTTAAGTGGGCACAAATACACGAAATAAAAGTCAAATTGTGTCTATTTAAAGTTTAATTGTGAATCAGGAAATAAAATTGAAATTAGCGGATGTAGCTCTTTGAAATATTGTTTTTAATAAGTTTAAATTAATAAATTAATATGTTGTAAGATTCTAAATAATTTTTGAGAACTCTGGCGTGCTTCAATCAATGTTCTCATTTAAAATAACGAAGTTAGTATGTCATGATTAGTGAGAAAATAAATGGAATTTACTGTAAAAATTATAAATATGTGAGATTCCTCCCGAAGGTTTTTGACATGGTTTTTTCAGGCCAAATGTAGCAGTTTTTCGCCTATTCTTTGAATAAATTTAATTGCCTCAGTTCAAGTAACTAATTAATTTTGAACTTCCAACTCTACTCCCCTGATAGTTGGTATCCGATCAAAATTTATTTGGATTTCAAAAAAATACACAAATCCTGGGGGTAATATTATCTATTCTAATTGGACATTTTTCACATGGCCTTGAATGTTTAGGAATTAGTATGAATTTAGGATCAAGGCCAGTGCAGGCTATGCTTGAAACTGTTCTTCAATCCGGGTTCCAGTGTAATTCTTTTCCCTTCCTTTAAAATCTAGAATATATATTAATTTTTTTCATAGTATAATCTTTTTGGGGTACCTTACCAATTACACTAATAAATACATAGTAGAAACTAGAAAACATACATTCGGATTCTTTTCGAAATTTGAAATCAATATTTTTATAATAGTCTAATAAAAAAAAAAAGAAAATAATAAAATAAATAGTTAAAAAAGCCAGTAGCGAGCCTTAATAAGGGATGTATGAGTGCCGAACAGTTGGTGATTATTTTTTGCAAATCTCTTTTTATTGTGATTTGATAATAATAAAAATACAAAAAGACAAAAGAAATAAGAAAGAGAATGAAGGGGATTTGGTTGGTTGCTCTCTCATTTCTCTTTTCTCTTTTTTTCTTTTGTCTAAATGGCAAACGAATTTTTTCTTTTTTTTGGGAAAAGAAGAATAAAAGTTTTGTTTGAGATTGCAAAATGGACATTTTATGGTGCTTGTCCAAATTTGGTTGATAGATTCTTGGTTTTACTTTTAGAAAATCTTCACATTAACTTGATTATTGGTCGTTTAAAAGGGTTTCAAATTTAATTTTAATCTCATTCAAATTTCTTTAATTTAATGGTTAAACATTAAAATTTAATTTTTTTTCAATTTTCACACTTTTTAAAATATTTTTACATTATTGGTACATTGATGCCTGAAGTCGATCAGGCCTATCTTTCTACCCTGTGACACAGAAAAAGCGGTGCGATCGAATTTAAAATTAAGGTGTTAAAGCTTCTCTCCTTCTATCGTGAGAGTTGAACGGAGAAGATTCAGTGGTGTTGAAACGACAATTTGTACTTAAAATTTCTCGTAATTTGAAAGCCTGATCCAAACAGTGGAAGATATCAGTGATCTACCTCACTAACCTTTATGCATGTGCAATCATTATTTAAAGCAACCTATCCTCCATCCTATGATAAAAAGAAAATGAATGAGTTGAACTCGAAATATATCGAAAGTCGTAAAGCCTTTTCCTTATTCCTTAATGGCTTATCATTTTGGTTTATATGCAAGCACAGTAGGCGGGAACTTTGAAAATCGGCACAGTAGTGGTTTTGATGAAATTTCTGTATCAATTTGTAGAAAATTGTTAATTAGACCAGTAATTATTTAATTTAAACATAATAATTGGTTCGTTGTACATCACTTACCATTTATGTTCAGGGTTGGTAAGCGACGTGTTATTCCATCAACATATAGTACTGCAGTGTGAATCAGATCCTGGTTCGAAGTCGAAATTCGAACGGACCTCTTTTTCTACCTCCAAACGTTAGAAAAAGAGGTCCGTTTGAATATTGAATTTGTACACTGTATCAGGCTAAACAGGGCCGCCAGAATTGGAATAGGACATAGAAAGAGAGGAGTAATTGAGAAAGCCTACCTCTGTATTTATTTCTACAAAATTGGCAATTACCCAAGTAATTATTTAATAAAAAAATTATTATTTGATTGCGGCTACCAGCCCAAGCCAACTAGATAAAGTATGAACGAGCCTTTACAAAAAAAGAGGTCGATTTTTTCCTAAAGGACTAAGGAATCGATGTAGATGGTTGCCGGATTGGATGACTTGGCTATGACTTTGCTGCTGAAAAAGTTGCTAATGAAATAAATTCTTTCAATATTGTTGCAGCCATGGAGAAGTGAAGTTGAAACTGCTCCTGATCCACCTAACATTTTGAGAAGTTTATTCAACTGAACTCACGAACAATCAAATCATTTTCATCAACGTATACGTTGCTATAATAATTACTTTGCTTTTTCATGGTTTAATGCTAATCTAATGAACTTTAATGACAACAGATAACCTGGGCTATTCTGTTTGAAAATACAAGGTCAGATCAACAAATAGATAAACACTTCCCTGTATCGCCCTCTAGACGAGAGTCCTTTATTTGGCCTCCTATTTATAATAGATCAAAATAAGGCTACTAATATTCGATATAACCCAACTTCTACGTATAATATAGATGTTTATGCTATAGATAATGCTCTTCGCGAACGTAATGCTTTTTCTAAATATTATCAAATAATGCACGAGGTATTAGAGCAATCAATAATAAACTCTATGAGATCAGTCGAGCCTGAAATGCATTTATTGTTTTCCATAAAACCTGTAATTGATGGAGGAGGATACAATTTACCAAAAATTAATGAAGTTGCTGCAATTTTCACTACAACTGCTGACGGACACATCCCGGAATCCTATGTAATGCGAGCGTGGTTTATTCCTACCCACGTGTTCAATGGCGGTTTGATTTTTCAGGTTTTATATACGTATATACGTATATACGAGT
>JAAAKG020142659.1:0-11555 GCA_010014905.2 Druon quercuslanigerum
GAGCAAGAATTAAGTGTTAAGATATTTCAACTTAATTAAAAAAAAAACTGAAGCCTATTCATAAAAAATGTCAAGATGTGCATTTATTTATAATGGTTGTTTAAATGATTCCTATATAGCAGATATTCTTAACTAATTTAAAGCATATATTAATATCAAAAATTTTGCATGAAAGCGCGAAAAAACAAATTTTGTTTACTAGTTTTTTTATAGCATTATAGATTATTTTTTACATTCTCTGAAAACGATTTGTAGATACTTATACCCAAAACTTGTTTAAACAAAGAGTCAAAGTCCTAACAAAATTATACCTTTCGCCGATTATTTTTTTAATTAATTTACACGAACTTATTACACAATTTTGTCTCTTGAAAGTGGGTAATGAAATGCGCTCACATTTTGAATATATATACAAAATAGCTGGTTTACCAACTCGTTCTTCCTTTTTAGGCTCCTTATTTATGCTCCTCTATTTTTGCTACAAATGATGGTAAGAATCAAAAGACGATATTGTTCGTTAACAGCAGGATTCTCTGCAGCTAATCCAATTAATTTAGTGTCGAGTTGTAATAGAGGCAATGGAAATATTATCAAAGGATATTTCATATTCTTATTTTTTATATTTTATCATTAACTATATTTTGTCATTGAATACATTTAATTATAATAGTGGTAAATCAGTATTTTCTACAGCTAAACCCATCATTAAATTTTATAAAGTGTAAAACTTGTATGCACTTCAAAATTTATATTTATTTATTCTATCCAACTTGTTTGATATTTTGTTCCCACGTTGATGATGACAAAATATAACAAATCTACACCTAAAATTTAAGAAGACAGGGAAAAAATCGATTATAATAAGAAAATATTCCAACTTGAAAATTCAGTGAACAAGATTTTATATGATTTTTAAATATATAAAACCCACCAACAAATCCTAACTATTGGTATTAAATAATAATGTATAAACAACAATATATGATCAGAAGAAAATGTTTTACTTCGCCTGATCAAAAATACATGTTTTACTAAACTGCATTTTTATCTGTCAAGTAGCATTGTTGATGCACACTTTTTGTTGAAAACCACAGAACGCTACATCTTTAACAAAGTACATGAATTTTCAACTAGAAGATAAATTTTCTGATAGAGCGGATAAATTTGTAACAAAAAATATAATTTTTGCATTTTTGTTAAAAAATTATTTTTTAGAAAAAAGAAACGAATTCTCGAGCAAGTAGTTACATTTTCAACGAACTTATTTTTTAAAACAAATGACGATGCATATAAAAATTGTCCAAATTTAAATTAGTTTACAAAAACTCCTTATTAAACAAATCATTTTGAATAATTTGATAAAATATTGCAGCAAGAAGTACTTGTTAAGACATGCCAATTTAATTAAACAAAAAGTTGGGGACTATTCATAAAAAAATGGTGGTTCAAATGATTTGTAAATGTCAGCTTTTGCTAATAAATTTGAAGCATAGCCAAAAAAGCTACTTTTCCTTCACTGTCTAATACTTCTTGATAACCAAGGATATAACAATATTAATTAATTCACATAATCTTCTTAAATAATTGTTTCTCTTAAAACTGCTTATTAAATGCAAATACAATCTCTCGATAAAAGAGATAATCAGAGAAAGATAAAATGGAAGGTTACGCAATCCATGAAATAATAATTTTTTACTTTAATAAGGCAACGGAATATACATTATACACACTGTCAAAAAAAAGTTTTTTCTTTAATTGGAAAATATGAAAATCGCTTATATTCTGGTTCTATATTTGCTGGTTAATTTTATTGGTAAACATGTTAGAACAATGTATGGGTTTAAATTTTTTTAGCTTTTTGCTGTCACAAATTCGTAAAATATTTCAGCAATTTTTAATTAAACTTGATTCAAATTATTTTAAGAATAAACTCTAACTGTTTCTTATTTTAATGAAAATTAATGTACAATATACAATAATGCTACATGTTTGGCAGCATAAAAATTATTATTGTTATTTTTGTCAATTGGTAACTATTTTTAATAAAATAGTGACAATGAATTTCATGGTAATTTTTGTTAAACGCCAATCTTTTAGAGGATGAGTAAAGCTAACAAAATTTTTTTCTTGTGGTGAAAATTTAAGTAAAGCTAAAAATATGAGATTCACAGTTCAAAATAAGTAATTTCAATAAAAAGGCGTTTAAAGCCATACTGGTGTGAAGAACCGGGAGTTGAAACATCGAAATTTCAATTTCCAGTGCTTGACGTTAAAGTATTGCCACAACACGAATTTATGATATCCTTAAATAAGAGTATGTTCTTCTATAAAATTAGTCCCGTATTTCTTCTTGCAGAATTGAGTTCACAATCTGGTGACAATTCTTCTGACACTCCTTGCCAGGTTCGTCAGCGACCTTCTTCTTCTCGTCCCATACCTCAGTCTGTTGCCCAGCCCGAGAACTCACTACGCGTCACGTTTAGCTCTTCTCATGAGCATCCAGTGCGTAACAGGTCCAGGTCTCCTCCTGCCATGTCTCGTCCTGCCAGGACTTCTGCTTATCACACACTTGGATATGGACATGAACAACTTGGACTAATTCGGTTGTTTCCGTGGGTGAATCGGCATCAGCGATTCGAATTTCGAAGATACACTTTTCACTCCAATTTACCACTCGTGCGGCCAGTAAGAACACGCGTTTTTTTTCTCTTCCGATTTTAGAACAAATTGTATTATCAACATCTACAGGCGAAATTTCGGCAATATTCGAGACTGATGGTACTCTTACCGGAATTTGTAGTAAGCGTACACGAAGGCCTCGCGTAAAACTAAACATAGGAAGTGGCGTAACTAGAGACATGGCCCCAGACGAAATAAGGAAATGTCCAGTAGGTCTTCACCGCCCTGTATCTTAGCATTTTGATACAGTAGTTGTTAACCAAGATTTTCTACAACTAAATCAATAATTCAATTTAACAAATGTGGAACATTTACTTAGTATTACACAGAAAAAGATTTGTGGGTAAACCCGAAATATTTATTTTTTTTTGTAGCGACAAATATTGTTATAATGAATTCGTCAATATTGTTATTTAACACCAGACCCCTTTGCATAAAATCCAATTAATCCGAAGGAAAATATAATTCATTACACATTTCAAGGGATTCATAATGTAACTCTATTTCAGTTACCTTTGCAGTTACTTTTGTATTGTAAAAATATAAAAATTCTGATTATCAACAGTAAACCAAATTTTATTACTTATTCGGATCAAAAATTAATCTAAAAGCAACTGCATTGATATTTTTCGAGTAACTTTTGTTATATCCACCTTTAGTTGGGAATTATGAGTTACTCATGACTGATATAATATTACTTCCAGGTTCCAACAGATAATGTTTTAGAGAACGTTAAGTTTTTAACAAGGCACATCACTTTTTAACAAACAGGTAAATTTTCCGTTACACAGGCTCATTTTTGAACGAACAATTTAAATATATTTGCGATTATAGGTTCTTTATAATAGTTGCAAACAAATAAGTTTATAAAAAAACACATTTTTACCAATTTTTTAGAAAATGCCAACTTTTTTTGTAAAATCATCGGGTACATGTGTTGATTACCTGTTGCCAATGTCAAAGTCCTTTGCGGGTTCGGGATGCATGTGTACTAAAAGAATTCTTTATATAAGCCTTTTCACTAAAAAAATTTCAAAATGTGCATTTTTTTATAAATGCTGTTCAAATGATTGGCAAGAAGCAGCTATTCTTTACTAATTGCAAGCATAAATTAATATCAGAAATGATGCTTGTAAACGCGATGGATTTACAATAGCTTATTACTGCGTACAACGAAAAAAACAAATTTTGTTTATTATTTTTTTTATAACATTATACAATATTTTTTCCATTCTCTGAAAAACATTTGTATATACTTATTCTCAGAAATTATTCAAAAAAAGAATCAAAATCCTTAAAAAATTATACTGTCGGCCGATTTTATTCCAAAAAAAAGGTACTATTCCTCCACTGTCTGATACTCTTGGGTAACCAAATACATAATTCTTTTAATTAATTTAAACGAACTTATTACACAATTTTGTCTATGGAAGCGGCTTAAGAAATGCAAATACAATCTCTGGACAAAAGTTAAATATAGTTTCTTCTTCAATTGGAAAATATGAAAATAGTTCATAATCTGCCTATATAGTTAGTGGTTAATTTTATTGAAAAGCAGAATAATATAATATACAGTTAACCTTTACACTACTACCTGTTCTTCAGATTTAGTCCGCATTCTATTCCAATGAATATATATATTTTTTCAAACTGGGAAATTGCTGTTTTGTCAATTTGATGCCTATGCGATATGAGTTTATTTGTTTATAACAATTAATCATAACTTCTTTTGTAGCAATGAATTTTGTTTTCTCTTTTTAGCTTATATTTTTCATTAATTCTCCATGAGTACTCCATAATACTTACACAAAGTTAAGACAGTCAAATTTTTATGAAATTGAAGGAGTTTCAAAAAGTAGAATATTGCAACAGCTAATAGTGAAGGTGTCTTATTATGTGATGAGAAATGAATCAATCATAATTGTCATTTACTGCAAGCTTTGAAAATTAAAGAGTAATACAAATTTTTACCATTTTTTAAGGAATCGGCCATTTTTTGTGTGAAGCAACCTTAAAATATCTTTTTAAGATCTCCTTGGTGTTTAAACTATTTTTCAGCAAGAAGTAATAGTTAAGGCTTTTTTAGTTAATTATAAAAAAATAAAATTTAGTTCCTTGTGTAATAGCTTTGGGTAACCAGACATATACATTTTTAATTAATTTAGATAAACTTATTACATAATTTTTTATCTGCAAAAAAGCTTATCAAATGCAAATACAATTTGTGGATGATAAAGTTTGAGAAAAATAAATTCGAAACGTACGTCATCCATTAACTAATCATCTTTTCTACTAATGAAGCAAGAGAATACACATTGTTCAAACTGTTAACTAAATCTTTTACTTTAATTGGAAAATATGAAAATCGTTTATACTCTGAATTTATGACTGGTGGTTAATTTGATTGGTAAGCATGATGAAACAATATATGGTATTAAAATATTTTTAAGTTTTTTGCCAATCGTTTGTGGCATGATTTTTTTTTTAGCTGAAAAGAAATGATTTCCCACTAAACTAGCTTTTTTGAATTCTGTGAAGAAAAAATGCAATGACGTTCACATCACAATCGCATCTCTTAAAGTTATTTTAATTAAAGGTTCAAGGTTTGTCAAACCTGAAAATGTAGTAAATTCATACAATCAAGAACACATTAGTCTCCTCAAATCTGGACCAAGGATGCGAATAAATTTTCCATGATTTCTAAGTAATCATGTGAACTTGTTTTAGTGAAATGGAAATTTGTGTGAAGCTAAAAATAGGAGCTTTACTCGTGAGTTCACTTCTTATAATAGCTATTCTCTAAAAATAGAAATATTTGACATTCCCAAAACAAATATATTAAATTAATTTTTCAGTGGTATATGTACTGCGCTTGTTTGAAAGATGTTAAATTTTATTAGCCCAATTATTAAATTCGTTTGAAGTATTTTTTCCCTGGCATTTGGATCTTATGAATGTACTTAATTATGAAACCTTTATTTTGGAAAAAAGGTTAAATTGGCAAACGTTCCTAGCACAGATGGGGATCCTCCTCAGCGCGATATATCAAATTTAAAAAAGTTATATATAGAGCACTTGAAAAACAAAGGAGACCTGACGTCGTTTTTGTGACCCACTAGACGTAAAGTTAAATAATTGCAACATAGCTATATTTTTTACGACAATGGGTTCAAAGGTTAAAATTCCAAAATGGTTTATATAGAAAAAAATGTCTATTAATAGTGCGGGTTAAAGAACAGAATAGAAATATAGGTCAGGCCCCTAATTAACAGACATTGTTGGGTTATTTTCAAATATGCGCGCTTACAATTAAAATACTAACAACTCATGTATAGGTGAGAGTTATCCATTGCCGCAATTTTTCCCCTAAAGCTTCGCTACAAAATGGATTTATGATACCCTAACATAAGAATATGATTTTCAAAATAATCTAAACCTTCATTTCTTCTTGCAGCGTTAAGTTCCCAATCTAATGACCAGTGGCCGGATACTCCCCGCCCGGTTCGACGACGAATTTCTTCTTCTCGTCCCATACCTCAGACTGCTGCCCAGCCAGAGTCTTCTCTACGCAGCAGGTCTAGGTCTCCTCTTGTCATGTCTCCACCTGCCAGGACTTCTGCTTATCACTTACTTGGATATGGACTTGGACAACTTGGACTTATTCGATTGATTCCGGACGCTAATCCGATTCGGCGATTCGAATTTCGAAAATACACTTTTCACCCCAATTTACCACTTGTCTGGCCATTAAGGAGACATGTATTCACGTCTCTTCCTATTACAGAACAAGTTGTATTATCAACATCTGCAGGAGACATTTTTGCAATATTGGGGCCTAATGATACTCTTACTGGCATTTATAGTTGCCGTAACACAAAAAATCGGTCAAAACTAAACATAAGAAACGGCGTGATTACACACATGAATGTACATGAAATGAGGGAATGTCCAGTAGGCTCTCACCGCCGAATATTTTCGGATTTTGGTATAGTAGTTGCGAACGAAGATTCACTAAGTGGTAAATAAGAAATTGCTACAGGTAAACCAATAATAAAATTTTAAAAAGTGTAAAACTTGTAAGCACTGCAAAATGTATATTTATCATATTACAATCAATAGTTTTACTTTTCTAAAAACTAATAACCAGTGTTCAATACTAGCTTATTTTCGAAAATCTATCGATATATTTTTAATTAAGGAATAAATTACTAGTCTCGAAAAAGTCGTTTTTTAAAAGGTCCTTCCTTAACTTTTGAGCTAATGAAAATATTCACCGAGACACTATTTTAAAAAGTTACATGAAGTTATGTTTCACTTGTTAAACAAGATTCTTGAATAGGAGACCCTATTCAAAGTGTATGTTGAAGATTTTATATGCTTACTTTATGTTTTTATCTTTAATGTTAATGTTTATTGTTACTGTTATCGTTTCCGCTTACGATTTTAACTCTTTTTAGTTATTTGTTTAGTTGCTTTTATATTTTACAAATCATATATATGCAATAAGAAACATTTTTTAAGGAATGTACGCAGTAGAAAATGTTTTACTTTTGCTGCTCCAAACTAAATTTTTTACGAAACACACTTCTTATTGAAAATCGCAGATTACTTATGACTAACTCTTCTAAAAGATTCACAATTTCTTAGGGCCAACACCAAATTTTTGAGGCAACGCTGTATTTTTAACAAAATACATGAATTTTCAACTAGTAGATAAAATTGCTGATAGATTTTTTTATAAAGAAGAAATGAATTCTCTAAAAAATAGTTACATTTTCAACTAAATGTATTTGTTATTACAGCTAGTGAATAGTTTCTTCTGTTTCCAATTATGCAAGCTATTTTTATGAGCAAATGAACATTTTTAATATTTTTTTAAGAAATGAGCCAAATTTTTTTTGGCGAAATGAACTAGAAACATCTTGCAAAAGACTTCTTAATTTTCAAGTTTTAGTAGTGACAGAAAGCATACATTTTATCCAAAAAAATTTAAAACAAATTACCATTTATGTAATAATGGTCCAAATTTGAATTAGTTCGAAACAACTATTTATTAAAGAACCAGTTTCTAGTGATATAAAAAATATTGTAACAAGAATTTTTTGTTAAGACATATCAACTTAATTAAACAAAAAACCTGAAGCCTTTTCGTAAAAAAATGTCAAGATGTGCATTTCTTATATATATGAAATAAAATTTGTAACTAATTCAATTAACTTCGTACATAATTTGTTCTCTTCAAAATTGGCTCATCAAATGCAAATACAATCTCTTTATAAAATGGATAATCTTAAATATATGATATGTAAGATTTCGTCATCCATTAAATTTTAAATTCTTGCAATTATGAAGCGAGACAAAATACAGCATTTACACTATTAATTAAAGTTGTTCCTTCAAGTTAAGAATATGAACATCGTTTATGCTGTAGTATTCTATTTGGTGCTAAATTTTGTTGATAAGCATGGTAATATAATGTATAGTTTTTAAAGTATTTTACGCTTTTTCCACTAACAGTTTAATAAATATTTTAAAAATGTTTAGCATTACTTGATTCGAATTATAAAGAGTCATTTCATTTCAAATATTAGAATTGTAGAAAAGAATAATTTCTATAAATAACACTAAAATTATAATTATGTTTAACAAACTTTGTTTGATGTATATATTATAAATGTTTATAAAATTTAATTTTATTTAAAATGTTATTCTTTAAACTAATAGTTGCTATTTTTGTCAGTTGGTAAATATTTTTGCAAATTGAATGGCAATGAACTTGAAATCCAAAATTTTGGGACAAGATGCTATTTTTTCTTTGAAAAATAATCATACCGCAGTAAAGATTATTTTTTATTATCTTTAAAAAAATTCTGCAACGCTCAAACAACAACCGCATCACTTACAGTTATTTGAGTGGAAAACTTAAAACATATGGTGTTGCAGAGTTTTAGGGTTCTAAACAAAATCATTCTTTTGAAATGTTGCTTTCAACTCAAAGCCAAATCAATTAAATATTTCCTGAAAATTTTGTAAATTTAGGAAATCAAGAAAACAATAAACACCTTAAACCTGGACTAAGCACGCGAATAAATGTTTTATAAGTGCTAAGTAATCACAAAAAATTGTTTTTGTGGAATGGTTACTTGTGCAAAGGTAAAAAGTCGAAATTCACCTCTTGCGTTAAATTTTTATCATAATTATTTTTTGAAAAAATAAGTGTTTAACTTTATTCATTAAATAATTGGAAACTTTTTTTACAAAAATTATAACTGCAACTAAAAGAGTCCAAAGTATAAGTTCTAATAGAGATTTTCTCTACAAAACTCATTTTGTGATTTAAAGCGCTTCAAAGATTTGGCAAGCTAATGATGCACCTTTTACGTTATAATACAGGCGTAATTCCAACGCACTAGGAAAAATTAAATAAAAACTCAAAATTATAGACAATCACCATCTATTTTTTTTTGCGAGGGAAGGTGGAAAATGTGCTATCACACACCGAGAAGGGTCCGCACTTCTCGGTAGTGTCGGGATATTCATAGCATCACTACAATGATCTGAATATATATAAATATACATTAAGATCTTAATTGAACCATTATAGTGATGCTAAATACGACCGACTAAAAACCACCACCCTTTCTCCTTGGCATAATTCCGCCTCGCCGTGCCTCGGCTTTCCTCTTTTATCCCAGCTTGGGCTTCTTCTGCAGGTCTGGGCTTGTTGACGGACCTGCCCAGTTACGTTAATAGCTTGCGCGTACGGGACGCTTTTTCAACGAGGCTGCCCTCCTATACGCCAAGCACCGCATCGTCCCCGTATCTGTCCCGGTCTGTCCGGGGCTTTTCGTCCTTTGCGGCGCGTCCACTGCGGTGTGCTTTCGCACGTTGCAGCCCTATGACCCTCTTTGCTGCATCTCCAACAGGCCCTTTGACAGTCTGGGCCCTCACACCTTGCTGCCATATGGCCAAGAGCCTGGGCAGCGGTAGCACCGTAGCGTCTCCGTCTTCTTGCGCACTCGATAGGACACCCATCCCACCTTCAGGTGTCCTGTGTGCAAAAGTCTCTTCGCTATTTCTTCTGGTAGCTCCACGAAAGCCTTCAGATTGCCTCTGAAAGACTCTTCGTGAGGCTGACTTTAATCTCACCTGCGTATTTCCTACCGAAGTGGCTTCTCACAGCTGCCTCACCTCATCTCCTTCAGCAGTTGGGTCGAGATCCAAGATCTCGACCTCGATACGGGGGATGAGCTCACTCACCCTACCCCTTTCGCCAACAGCCCCCTTAATAGCAGCCGACAGCTCGGCTCTGCCTTTCTCTGCAGATCCTACTTCCACAAGGACCCCTCCGTTTCTAGTTTGCCTGACCTTGAGGCCCTTGAGCGGAGGTCCTTGAGGACCTCCGCGTAGCTCATACCCTCGGCCAGTTTAATAAGGACCTCCGCGGCTCCTGCTCGCCTCTGCATCTTCTTCTCCTTCCGGGCATCACAAGATGAAGGTTCTTCTTTTCCTTCAGCCTTTTTAGGGGTCGAGGTTACTGCTGTAACCTCGCGACTCTTCGGCTTCTTCGTTCTTGGCTTGGAGCTCGCTCTACTGGACTCAGGGTGGTCTCCCTCTCTCGCTTTCTACTATCGCAAGTGAGAGCCACCACGGCTTCTTTAGTCTGAGTGCAGATTTGACTTGTGCTCTTCCTGGCCTTAGCCTTCTCCTTTTGTACTTCACACTCTCATTCTGGCAGTTCTACCTACATTTTCGATGAGGTATATATATAGAGCCCCTCGCTTATGATATTCGACTTTGTACTGCTGAAATACCGCAGTTCCTGAATTTTCTCCTGTAACATTATGAGAAGATGATGCTGCTCCGTTACGTGCAAAGGACCACCTAACTCCTCACACACACTTCGGTTAACTTCTTCAACGTTTTTTAAAATGATGCTTTATAATATTCCCACAAGTAGCTAGGGAAATAGAAGTCCACCCCTGCAGAGCCCCGCATTCAGGGGTAAAGTGTACATACTCCAGTAGGCGACCTGTTATCCTAGAGATACCGTTTGGAACACCATACCCTGGTGCCATGCAGTCCTCTGCACGGTTGTTAACACCTTAACTTGGGTGGTTTGTTCTCGGTGTATCCTTCACCCAGGCTGTTTGGCCCGCGGGGCCTATTTTATTTCGGCCCTACCCTCTGTTTTCAGCGAGCATTCCCCTATCCGCGTCACGTATGGGTTACAGACTCCCACTGTGGACAGACTCCTACTGTGGACAGACTCCCACTGTGAAAACTCCCACTGTGGATAGACTTCCACTGTGGGGACAGACTCCCACTGTGGATGAATCACCATCTATGGGATAGCAAGGGACAAAGTAGATACCCTCAAGAAGAGTTATATCGAAGTCTTAGTTCAAAAGGATGTTGAATTTACTTCAGGAGTGAGTAATAAGATTAGCAAAATTTGGGTGCAAACCATTCCTTAAGCATCTCTCAAAAGGCGCTTGAACTTTAATTCACAAAAGTTAGTAACCAATTCTTCCTTTTCCAATTTTTTTGTAACCGAACTTGTCCCGTATGAAATCCCGTGATCGCGGCTCGTAAGTTTGGGTACGCCTAGGGCACGAGTCAAGGACTGATTATTTAGTGTATTGCAAAAGAAAGTAGAAATTTTGATCTTATAATTACTTGAATATTTGCACCCTTATTGTGTGCTAATTTTTATTCTCACCTACCCTAAAAATTCATCTTTTCAACATATTTATATAAGTGCAAACAGTGAGTATATTAAAGAAGGTAATAATTATTATGCACTCCTGCATGCATTCCAGAAACGCAAAACATTGATAACGGAACCGAATTTGAAATACCTCTGGCTCACTTTA
>JAAAKG020142660.1:0-11555 GCA_010014905.2 Druon quercuslanigerum
ATTTCTAAAATAAACATTTATGTTAAATTTCTTTAGTGAATTTCTCAACCTTTCAGAGAGTCCTTGAACATATGGTAACGTAACTTTTAAATCTGATTTATCATACGTGTCAATCCAGTTATTTTTCTTACTCGAAACATTATAGATTTCATGAATTCTTTCTTTAATAATAATATTTATCAAAGGAAGCAGATAATTATTTTGAATTAATGTGATTAGGCCAACCATTTGACAATACAAATGATGGGAATCAAAATTGAGATATCTGCCAGACCATGAATCTTTTTTAAACCAGTTAGTAATCAACTCACCTTTTGGTGTTTTTATAATTGTTAAATCAAAATAATTTATTAAATTATTTTGTTCTAGTTCACATGTAAACTGTATAGATTTTTCAATGCTATTAAAAGTATTAAATTCAATTTTTTTTAAAGCTCTTTCTTCTACATCTTCTAAAACCAAATTTGAAATTATAGGAGACAGCGGTGAGCCCATAGGAAAACCATTTAATTGTTTATAATATTTGCCATTATAAGAGAAAACCTTTGTTATTAAAAACAATTGTAGTAGCGACTAGAAATTTAAATATATGGTTTGGATTTCTTACTCCCGGATAAGCAGCATTTCAGAAATTAAAAAACGCGATGCTTATAGAAGTCTAATAATTCCGGGCTTAAAAGTTGGGGGTAAAATTGAAAGTCAGCTCTTTCGTTTCGCTTTCGCATAGAGGGATTTTATTCATCCGTTTACACAGGACGCCTTTTGTGGCAGAAATGTGCAACATTTCCTAATCCCCTTTTATTGCGACAGCCACCCCTTATACATCCTCAACTGCTCTGCTGTAATTTCCCGAATAATATTGCTACGAGTTTCGTCGTTTTCATGCATGACACTTCCAGGATTGTACACATTGTGGTCTTTCCTCCCCGAGAGAAAAGCAGGGGTTGATTACATTTTCTTCCGGTTCATTTAATTATTTTAAACGTCAGTGAAGTTGGCAGATTTGGGTCACCTGGTGCGATTAGCAGCCGTGTGAAATCTGACAATTATCATGTTTTTCCACCACAAAATAGGGAAATTTATATAGTCCTTCTACCAATTTTTATATCTTGAGCTTTAAGTGTGGCCGTGCGGTCCCACAGACCGCACCATGGTTCTGGTATGTGCCCCCAACCCCTGATCATCCTATTTGCTTGAAAGTTCCAACTACTTTGTTAAAATTTAATTTTTGCAATTGAAAATTCATCTCTTCGATTGATAATTTAATTATTTGGTTAAAAAAATAACTTTGTCCAACACCCACGTCGAAAATATCACTTGAGTGTTGAGAAAAAAGTAGGCAAAAACCCACTAGCATGGAAAAGTGATTGCGTAAGCGTTGAGAAAAGTAAGGAACGCCAGTGTCTTTTGTATTTTTTTCATTTCGAGTCATTTTGATATTTTTTTTTTTCATTATCAATAATTTTTTTTTGTGTTTTTTCTCATTATAAATTCCTTTTATGTGTTTTTGTTTGATTTTGAATCTTTATTTGAGTTTTTTTCATTTTATTTTTTTTTTTGTATCGGGGGGCAACTCGCATTCTTACCGCGCTCGCTTCGCTCGCGCGTCAAACGACTGCTCATTCTCAATCGACCATTTTCTGCACTCGTAACACAATGTACTATTATTAAACTCCTTTCTTGAGATTTCATTTCTTTTAAGATTTACAATTTTAGTTGAAATTTCATCTCTTCGGTTAAAAGTTAACTATTTTGCTAAAGCATTTTTTAGAATTATTTCCTTTACTAAAAATGTAACTATTCCTTTTTTCGTTAAAAATTGATCTTTTCTATTTAGGAAGTCGTGTATTTTATTGAAAGATCATATTTGTTTGGTTAAGAAATAATAATTACGGGTTGAAAATTTATCTGATTTGTAGAAAATTCGTGTTTTTTGGTGAAAAATTGGTCTTTTTTGGTTAAAAGTTGAAATAATTGGTTAAAAATAGACTTTTTTGGTTGCAAATTCATCATTTGAATTGAAAATTCGTCTTTTTGGTTGAAAATTTGGTTTTATTATTAAAAAATGTATGCTTTTAAATAGTCCTTATATAGTCCTTCTACCAATTTTCATATCTTAAGATTTAAGTGTGGCCGTGCGGTCCCACAGACCGCACCATGGTTTTGACATATGCCCCACACCCCTGACCATCCTATTTGCTTAAAAGTTCAACTAATTTGTTGAAATTGAATTTTCTTTCTTGAAAATTCATCTCTTCAATTGAAAATTTAATTATTTGGTTAAAAAAATAACTTTTTAATTGAACGTTACTTTTTAATTGAACGTTAAACTCCTTTCTTGAGATTTTGTTTCTTTTAAGATTTAAAATTTTATTTGAAAATTCATCTCTTGCTAAAGTATTTTTAGAATTATTTTCTTCAATAAAATGTAATTATTCCTTTTTAAGGTAAAAATTGATCTTTTCTATTTAAGAATTCCTCTATTTTGTTGAAAGATCATATTTTTATGTTAAAAAATGAATCTTTATGATTAGAAATTCATCACAATTTTGTTAACAATTAATATGTTTTTGATCAAGACTTAACTATTTTGTTGAAAATACTTCTTTTTGGATCAATTCAACGTCTTTTTAATTAAAATTAAAATATATTTTTTTGAAATATTAACTAGTAAATATTCTGTTGAGAATTAGTTAAAATACTTTTAAAAAATTATTATTCATTTGGTTGAAGATTAATCTTTTCAGGTAAAAATTCAGCTTTTTTGTAGAAAACTAATTTTTTTAGGCTTAAAATTTCGTCATTTTGGTAGCAAATTTATATCTTTAGTTGAAAATTCAAATATTTTTGGTTAATGTTAATTCTTTTTGATTGAAAAGTCTACTTTTGAATTTCTGATAAGAGGTCATCTTTTTTGGTTTAAAATTAAATGATTTTGCTCAAAATTAGAAAATTTGGTTAAAAAATTATGTTTTCTCTTTTGAATACATTTTTTGTTTTAATTCAACTCAGATTGAAAAATCCACTTTTTAGGTTGAAATAAACTGTTTTTAATTTAAAATAAAAATATTTTTCTGTTGAAATATCAAATATTACATTTTCGATTGAAAATTCATATTTTGTTTTTTGTTAAAAATTCATCTCTTTGGTAAATTTTAATTTTTTGGATTGAATATTCATTAACTTAGTAAAAAATTCATCTCGTTCGTGGAATGTTAACCTATTTGGTTAAAAAAAATATTTACGGGTTGAAAATTCATCTAATTTGTAGAAAATTCGTTTTTTTTGGTTGAAAAATTGGTATTTTTGGTTAAAAGCTAAAATAATTGTTTAAAAACTGACTTTTTTGGTTGCACATTCATCATTTGAATTGAAAATTCGTTTCTTTGGTTGAGAATTTGACTATTTTGTTAAAAAATTGATCTTTTCAAATAAAAATTCAACTATTTGTTTGAAAATGCATCTATTTTGTTAAAACTTTATTTATTTTGATCAAAATTCTACAATATTGTTAAAAAATACTCGGTTTGGTTAAAAATTTGCATTTTTAAAATTAAATGTTAATTAAACAAGTTGCATTTTTTAAATAAATGTTAATTAAACAAGTAATCAACAAAATTGTTAATTTTTCTTGTTAATTAATTAAATAAGTCGAATTGTAATTGAACAATTTGTTTGAAATTTGTTTTCTTTTATGAATGACATTTTCTGAAATGAACTGTTTTTAATTTAAAATTTAAATCTTTTTGATTGAAATATCAACTATCACATTTTCGATTGAAAACTCATATTTTGTTTTTTGTTGAAAATTCATCTCTTTGGTGAATTTAAATTTTTTGGATTGAGTATTTATTAACTATGTTGAAAATTCATCTTGCTCATGGAAAATTAACCTATTTGGTTTAAAAAAAAATATTTACGGGTTGGAAACTCATCTAATTTGTAGAAAATTCGTCTTTTTGGGTGAAAAAATGGTATTTTTTGGTTAAAAGTTGTAATAATTGATTAAAAATCGACTTTTTTGGTTGCAAATTCATCAATTGAATTGAAAATTCGTCTCTTTGGTTGAAAATTTAACTATATTGTTAAAAAATTGATCCTTTTAAATAAAAATTCAACTATTTGTTTAAAAATGCATGTATTTTGTTTACAATTTATTTATTTTGATCAAAATTCCACAATTTTGTTAGAGAAACACTCTTTTTGGTTAAATAATTGCTTTTTTAAAATAAAAATTAAGTTTGTTTAAAATTGGTCTTTTTTTTAATGAAATTTTTTGTTTGCTCAAAATTCAACTCAGATTGAATTTAAAATAAAAATATTTTTTTTTGAAATATCAACTATTACTTTACTGGTTTGGAATTCTTTTTTTTTTTTTTTAAACTTATCTCTTTCAGTGAAGACTTTTGAAACTGAAAATTCCATTATTTGATTCCAAATCTGTCATTTTTTTATTCACAATTTAATTATTTAGTTTAATATTCCACTAATTGGTTGAAATCTTTTCATAAAGCTGAATTGTTTTGGTTGAAAATTATTTTCCAATAAAATGATAACATTTTATGTTAAAAATTCAACTAAACGTATGAAAACTTCTCTTTTTTAGACGAAAATTCATCTATTTATTTGAAAATTAGAACATTAATCTTTTGGGTTGAAAATTGATCATTTTTTTGAAAATTTAACCATTTGGTTTCAAGTAGAACTTTTTTGTTAAAAATGTATTTTCTTCTCGGCGAAGATTCATTTTTTTAAACTGAAAATTGAACTACTACTATATATTGAAAAATATTGTATTTCGTTGAAAATTAAACGTTTTCTAAAACATTTTCTGTTGCTCCTAGGAAGTTGTTTATCTTTTAGAAGTGGGAGCCAGCAGCCCGTAAATCTGTAGAATCTTTTTTAAAATGAAAAAGAAATTTATTTCCAGGAGCAGGTTCAGGCTTTAATCGACAGGAATAAACTTGTATAAAAACTAATTTTCGATCGAGATAAGTGGGACCATTTTGATCTGAAGTATCATAATCAGGATAAAAAATCAATATCAAAATAAAAATAAAAATCGGAAAAAACATTGATGAGATAGTACTTGAAAGGAAAGCAAAATTAAATAAAAGGGGCCAAAGCGGTAAAAGCAGCGACAGCAATTTGGTAAAAGGAAACTCGAGTTAACCTCTTCTGACGCTCACAAACCCAGGCTTTCCTTGCTTTTCCTTCAACTATTTCATAAAGTTCCAGCCCTCAGTTGACTTGCATATTATTGTCTTCTTTTTCCCCTCTTACATGCGCTTCGATAATTGAAGAACATCCAAAGTTCTTTGATCCTATTCATTTTTCTTTCATTCTCCAAGTATTTATGGTAAGCTTTTTGAGAAGGTAATTTATAGAGTTTCAACAAGTAGATTTCTTAGCTTTTTCTATTAGACGCTTGCCAGTAAACTTTATTTTCATAATTCCAAAAAGTGGTTGAGGCGGTTTAAAAGTGGTATTACTCCAGTAAAAAGTAATCCTCGCTTACAGGGTCGCAACGGATAATCTGCACATCCATCGCAGCTCATCCCGCAATTTCTGGCGAAACACGCCTATTCATCGCAGCTTATTCAGAAATTTATGGCGAGCCACCACAAAGTCGGATATTTTGCGCACAGACATAGTAATTGTAGAAATAATTGTTTAATAATGATAAAAGAGAATCTTGTACAACGATATCTGGAATAATGGAATCTTGTGTTGTTGGGACAACTTTGAACTTTGAGACAGCATCATCCTTAGGAGGAGGTTGAGCCTCGGTCTTCCTGAAACTTTGCAAATCTTGTCAGATGATCTAGTCTAGCGGAATTTCTTCTACCGTGGTTTCCGCCACGCGCACGCCTAAACAGATATAGGAATTCATGAAAGTCAACCACCATCTTCAACCTTCCACTTCAAAGTTCACGCGACCTGCTGAATTCTTAACGCTCCCGGTTCCAAGCTCTTCCGCGTTCCTGAATTAATATTACTATGGAGATGACAAGATTATGTTATGTCTCGTCATATTCACAGCTTATGTCCTAAAATTTCATTTCTCATGAATATTTATGGGACATTTATTGTTGTCGGATATTGTATTTCTTAATACAGGGTGGCCTCAGTTTAGGTAAACGTCAGAGATGTTGACAAAAATATGACAAAAGTCAGGGAACTCCTATAAGAGGCACTTTAAATAACTTTCGAGGATAAGAAATTTTTATTTAAATTGTTCTATTCCCTTTATAAAATATTCTATATTTGTAGCCGGGGGAACATTATTAATTTATTTATTAGTATTCTGTTTTTATTTTATTTTTAAACTGCTTCGTCTGGATTATTTTGTTAAAAAGATCATCCTCTTTAGTTTGAAATTCAAAAATCCTCTTCCCGAAGTGGGGGGGGGGGGGGAGGATTCAACTCTTTTAGAAAGAATATTCAACTATTTTTCGAAAAAATCTTAATTAGGGTTAAGAATCTCTTTTCGAAAAAATTTCTTCTTTTTTGCTTAAAACTGCTACTGTTTTGTTTTAAAATGAATGAATTGAAGAATTGAAGATTGAATTGAATTGAAGATTGAAGATTAAAAAACTTTGTTGAAATTATTCTTCCTGTTGAAGATTCATCATTTTAGTTTAAAATTCATTCTTTTTTGGTTGAATTTCTTTTTTTTTACCGAAAATTTAAATATTGTAGTTGAAGATTCGTAACTTAAGTTTAACATTCATCTATTATTTTGAAAGTTTAACAATTTTTTTGAAATTTTCTTTTATATTTAAAATTAATTTTTTAAAAGGAAAATATGACTTTTTCAATTTTTATTGAAAAATTTTCCTTTTTATTTGAAAATTCGTCCTTTTTGGTATAAAAATCATTTTCTAGGTAGAAATTTCCTCTTTTTTTCTTTAGAAATCAAACTGTTTGATTGAAATTTAATTATTTTGTTAAAATTCTTCTTTTTGTTTAGAAAATTCAACATATAGGTTAACATTTAAACTATTTTGTTAAAAAATTAAATTCTTTATTGAAGAATCATTCATTTAGCTGAAAATTCATCTCGCTGGTGGAAAATTAAACCATGTGGTTTAATTTTTCAATTTTTAGATGAAAATTGATCATTTTTATCTAAAAATTCAAGTATTTGTTTAAAAATTCATGTATTTTGTTAAAAATTCTTTTTTTAAGTAAAAAATTATTCTTTTTGTTTGATAAATCGTCTTTATGGTTGAGAACTCATATTTATTCGTGGCAAATTCAATTATTTTTTTTAATTCACTATTTTATTGAATATTTAATTATTTGTTGAAATTTCAATTTGTTTTTTGTTGAAATATCAACTATTATATTTTTTTAGAATTCATGTTTTGTTGGAAATTTCAGTATTTTTTGAAAGACCTATTTTTTTTATCGAAAATTCAAATTTTTTTCCATTTATCTATTTCGATAGTAAATCTTCTAAAAGATTAAATTATTTAGTAACAAATTGAAGTTAAAGTATAATCATTTTTGTTTGAAAATCCGATCATTTGGTCAAAAACACATCTTTGTGGGTTGTAAATTCAATAATTCTGTTAAGAATTCAACTATTTTGTAGAAAATTGAATTATTTGGTGAAATATAAACTATTTTGTTAAAGGTCATATTTTCGGTCAAAAATTAAACTTAATTAATGAAAATTTGTCTTTTTTGTAGAAAAATAATAATCGTGGGTTTAAAATTAAAGTCTCTTAGAAATCTCGACTTTTTGGGTGAAAATTGGTCCTTTTTAGTTACAAATTTAACTTCAATGTAAAGAATTATTTTTTTTATATTCAAAATTCATTAACTTAGTTGAAAATTCATATCTTTGGTGTAAAATGCGTTTTTTTGTTTGTTAAAAATTTCTTTTTTTACTGAAAATTTAGTTTCTCCATTTTTTCTTGAAATTGTTTAGCTTTTTTAGTTGAAAATTCATGTACTTGGTTGAAAATTCGTCTTTTTGTTTGAGAACACATATTTGTATTTAGAAAATTCCACTATTTAGTTAAAAACTAAAATATTTTTTTATGCATTCAATCATTGTGTTGAAAATTTAAATACTTGTTAAAAATTCTTTCTTTTTTTCAAATTTCAACCATTATATTTTTCGTTGAGGGTAATTAATGCTTTTGTTGAAAATACAACTATTTTGTTTAAAATTCATCTCAGCTGGTAGAAAAATTAACAATTTTGTTGAAATATAAACTATTTTGTTAAATTTCATATTTTCGGTCAAAAATTAAACTTTATTGATAAAAATTTGTCTTTTTTGTAGAAAAATAATATTCGTGGGTTTAAAATTGAACAGTCTTTCAGAAAACTCGTCTTTTTGGGTGAAAATTGGTTCTATTTAGTTACAAATTTAACTACAATGCAAAGCATTTTTTTTATTGAAGATTCATTAACTTAGTTGAAAATTCATATCTTTGGTGTAAAATGCGTTTTTTTGTTTGTTAAAAATTTCTTTTTTTACTGAAAATTTAGTTTCTCCATTTTTTCTTGAAATTGTTTAGCTTTTTTAGTTGAAAATTCATGTACTTGGTTGAAAATTCGTCTTTTTGTTTGAGAACACATATTTGTATTGAGAAAATTCAACTATTTGGTTAAAAACTAAAATATTTTTTTAAGAATTCAATCACTGTATTGAAAATTTGACTGTTTTATTAAAAATTCATCTCTTTAGGTAAAAAAATGAACAATTTTGTTGAATTATAAACTATTTTGTTAAAAGATCATCTTTTTGGCTCACAATTTTCCGTTGTTAAAATAAATAAATTGATAATTTTAATTTAAAATTTTTTCATTCTGTTTAGAAAAAAACCCATGTGGAAAATTTTACAAAATTAAAGTTCTTGTCTCTGAATATTAATGGACAGGGAAAATGAAAAAATCGGTCAGGGAAAAATCAAGAAAACTTAAGGAAATTTCATAAATAAAGTTTCTCGGCCACTCTGACAAAGAAGATATGCAACTTGAATTTATCAAATTAGGGGGATTAAAACTGTAACATGAAATGTAATATGAAGTGGATAGAAATAAAGAAGAGTTGCAATATGCCACCAGCACATTCTCCGCAAAATTGAAATTACGATAAATTTATAACCCTGATGTTCAGGAATGTGCAATATTGTCGTTATTTTCGAGTTTACGACGGCGTCTGATGTTTTTTCCCATACAATCTCTGCGGTGGATTATAAATGTCATTTCGGACGTAGCATGTCGTTTATCGCGGCAGGTTGGACGATCGATTTGTGTATTTGCGCACGAATATATGTTCCTTCATTTAATTTCCTGTCACCACATTTCGAATTCACAATACCTATGTGTTCACCTTTCAATTTCAACTGTAAATTTTCTTCGCTTTGTAATATCGGCGTATGAAAGCATTAACATTTTGGACAATGCAGACTTCAAAGCCCAAAATGCTCTCAAAATAGAGGAAATAGGGTGATTTTTCGAGAAGACGGGAGAATTAATTCATTTAAATAAAATTATTGCAAGTACCATATTGAATACGATGTATAGAGCTTTAAACTTCTAGATTTTCGAGTGTCAATAAAATAGATGAATTTTTAACGAAAAAGATGAATTTTCGAGCAAGCACATTAATTTTCAACCAAGGAGATTAATTTTATACCAAAAAGGATCAAGTTTTTAAATCTGTAAAAAATTATTTGAACTTTCAACTGAGTAACTGAATTTTCAACAAAATAGATCAACTTTTAACTACATAAATTTTAACACAGAGTTAAATTTTTAAACGAAAGTATGAGTTTTCAAAAAAGATTTATTTAAAAAAAAAAAATAATTCAACAAAATCCATGTATTCTCAACTAATTAGATGAATTTTCTACTGGAACAGATACATTTTCACCCGAAATAGATATAGTTAAGTTCTCAGTTAAAAAATTTACCATTTTCGTTGAAAATTCATCCTTTTTGATATAAAAATAATTTTCTGGATAGAAATTTTTTCTATTTTCTTTAGCAATCCAACTGTTTAATTGAAAATTAATTCTTTCGTTACGAATACGGCTTTTTGGTCAGAAAATTCAACATATAGGTTAACAGTTAAACTATTTTGTTAAAAAACTCATTTCTTTATTGAAGAATCATTTATTTACTTGAGCATTCATATCGCTGGTAGAAAATTAAAGCATTCGCTTTAATTCTTCCACTTTTAGATAAATATTCATAATTTTTACTTTAAAGTTCAACTGTTTGCTTAAAAATTCATGTATTTTGTTAAAACTTCTTTTTAGTAAAAAATTATTCTTTTTGTTTGATAAATCGTCTTTATGGTTGAGAACTCATATTTATTCTTGGCAAATTCAACTATTTGTTTGAAAAAATTTACTATTTTATGAAATATTTAATTATATTTTAAAAAACTCAATTTGTTTTTTGTTGAAATATCAACTATTATATTTTTCTTGAGAATTCAGGTTTTGTTGAAAATTTCAGTATTTTTTTAAAGACATATTTTTTTATCGAAAATAATTTAAGTTTTCAGTTCAAAAATTAATCTTCAATGATAAAAAGTCAATAAAATAGTTAAATTTTCAACCAAAAAGATGCATTTCAAACTCAATTTTTTTTCTTCTTATATTTGAACTTCCAACCAAGTAGCTGAATTTTCAACCAAGAAGAATAATTATCAACCAAATTTTTAAGTTTTCTTCTAAAAAATATAAATTGTTAATAAAGTATGAAAGAGTTCAATTTTCAGTTTAAATAAATTAATTTTTCAGCTACAAAAACGAATGAATTCATCCATGAAAGACAAATTTTCAACAAACTAGTTGAATCCTTAATTAAACAAGAATTTGTAATAAAAAAAGAGGATTTTTCTAATAAAGAATACGAGTGTTCAACAAAATAGTTGACTTTTTAACAAACTAGTTGAATTATGAAGTAAATAATTAAATTTTCACCCCAATAATTAATATTTTAACCAAAGAAAGACTATTAATTCATTTCGCATTTAGGCAAAAAAAGGGAAGGGACGGAAAGTTTCTTGAAAACAGTGAAAAAAGAGGAATTCCTTATAAACGAGGAAAAGAAGGGAATGGGAGAAAACTGTCATGTCTGAAAATGAACAATAATATAATGAATTTAGTCTAAACCTTGTTAAAAAAACGTGTGGTCGATATCAAAGACAGAATCGCATCATTTACGTAGAAATACATTGATGAACAAAAGAAGTAATTGCCTAAGAGACTTATACGCTGCCAAAGAGGAGGGTAAGAAAGAGGCGAGCGGGTGTGAGAGATTGCGAATTATGCTCTGCGGAAGATCAGAAGAAAGAAAAGAAGAGTACGAAAGAGATAAGAGAGAATAAGGGACACTCTATGCGCTGCCAAAGGGAGGAGAAGAACGAGAGTTAGAAAGAGACAAGCGGATGTAAAAAACAGTCTTACGCGCTGCGAAAGATAGGAGAATGTGATGTCCCATGATGTTTCGAACTCACACGTCTTTCTTTTATAGAAATAAAATAATATATCCAGGGATGCAGAAAGAATTCAGGGCAC
>JAAAKG020142661.1:0-33732 GCA_010014905.2 Druon quercuslanigerum
AATAGGCTTCATCCTGGGCTCATTTTCTACAGAATTTTAAAATAATTTAATCCTTTAAAGAGAAAAAGTTTTAGCTCGGATATACTTAAAATTAAGAGAACTTAATCAACCATCAAAAAAGAAGTGTATTCAAACTTTTGATCTGTACTCTATAAGTGATATGATTTTCCTATCAGTCTAAAGTTAGTATCTTCTCAAAGTCTACGATTACTAAAAACAACTAGCCTTCCCAATAATTTATAATGTTCTTGTCTGAGTGTTGTCTGTATTCTGTGTTAAGTTCTCTTGAAAATAAAATATTTGGAGTACGCCGTGTCTCAACCCTCCCTTGATGATCTCTAGATGAACAAAACCAACTTCATACTGCGTACACTTGTCAATTATTATATACAATAAGATATTTATGCAGTTGGAAGTAAATTAACTTAGACCAATACATTGATGTATGACTAACTTGATAACATAGGCATCTTCGAAGTTCATCTGACATTCGAAGAAGATTAAAATCGTTCAAATTAAAATAGTAGTCAAAATAAGTATACTCGTATGAGTTTACTTGGATCAATAAGCATTAACTGAGAGTTTTAGTTAGTTATCATGAGAATATAATATTCATAATTGAATATTTTCGTAAACTTTACGTAAATAAGCATAATGAAACAAATTAATTTAATATTTACTTGCTTGGAGTCAATATTCTTAATTAAGGCGATTCAAAAAGAATCAACTTTTTAAAAAATCATATCTACCTTGATATTTTTTTCTGAATGAGTTTATTTTGAATGAATGACTGGATTAAATAAAGAACTTATTAAAATATTTAGAAATATACTGCAAAGGTTAGCTAGCAGCAGAAAAATTCTTCCTCTCTTTTCAACGATTATTCTTTAAGGACAGCAAAACTGTATGTGAGCTTCTATCCATGGTGCTATATGCCTACTTCCATTCACAAAATACTGCTACATGTGGGAAAAGTTATGGAGCATTTTATGTTTCCAATTGACAAGTATTCCGAAGTAGCTTCGGAGGCCAGGAAGAATACTAGGATATCAAGTACATTCGGCAGTTCAAAACAAAAAATCTCTCGATTTCATAATATGCTCGACCCAATTCACAAGATCTTTTCATGGAATCTTTGAAGCCTGAATAGGGAAAAGTTGAAGTTGCACGTGATAAAGAACTTTATTTAAACTTTTTAGAACAATTCGAATCGAAGAATGATTCGAGATCTGAATATTAATTCATTATCACAAAAATAATTGAAGAAAAAATAAGTTTTTTTTACGGCAAATCGCAGATTGTCATAGATTGTTATGAACATTGTTGTTATCGATTACGCAAATTGATATTATTTATTGACCTATATCCAATTTTGGAATCTTTGTTAGTTTATTGTCGGATAATTTGAGTGGAAAGCCGTCCTTTTTACATGTAAAAATGATAAATCTTAGTTTTATTTAAAAAATAGTTGATAACAATCACATACATTATTTATTTAATTTCTTTGGTTACTTATCACAATAAATATCACTCCAATAATAATTGAAGAAAAAATATGTTTTTTTATACGAGGAAACGGCCGATTGGCCGAATGGAAAACGGCCGTTTATGTTTGATCAAGCTTAAAGTATATAAATGGCTTTAAAGACAATTATGAATCATTTTTAGTTAGAAAAATCAATTTAACTCCGGAAAAACTATTCTTTTGATTAATCAAATAGAAATTTCTTACCAAATATTGTTAATTATTCAAACAGTTTTCATAATTAAATACGCATTCTTCTAATTTTTCATTAATAGGCGTTTTTTGCATGATCAACCAGAAAGCCTGTCTTTTCATTAAACATGAAAAAACGTTCAAATGTGCATTTGTTCCATAAAAATTGTTATCTTATTATCACTCTGAATTTATAGTAAGTATAGGCTTGAAGAGCCTAATTAACGCTCATGGAGAGATTCGTTTAGCAATTGGAGACGCACTTTTGGATTAGTAGGCGTTAAGTTAGTAAACTCATGGAAATTAACGTAGAAACAATTTCATATTCGTGCCCGCTCAGTTCGTATCGCCGATTTTTCGATACTTCCGACTCTCACGATCAAGACTCATTTCATTACACGTCTCGAATGTTTTCTGACGACTGCCCCTCTTCTTGCATCTCCTCACGCGCCACGTTCTTCTTCCCCTTCTCCACGCCATCCTATTGCTTAACTCGGCCTCGATTTAAAAGAACAAATGTTAGTTTTCGAAAAATCTTCACAGGAGATTTTTTAATGACTAACATTCACTCCATAACGTTGAGGTGTTCGCCTATTTCGCTTCGGTCGTCCTGACTCATTGTCTACATTATCTGTTTGGGGAACGCTCTCGTTGTCAACAATTATATTACCTTCTAAAAATTATATTCCGTCTTCATTCAGGGGGGGGGGGGGGGGGTACCATAATTTAAGTTGACTTTCGTGCGCTGTAGAAGCATACATGTGGCAGATCATATTAACTTTCATATCAGCAATACAATATGTATCAGAAGGACAAATTGCCGTTATCATCAAAGGACCTCTATTTTGTTTTACGTTTGGTAGATTCTTCTGTTTATTTCGCATTAAATTTCATAAGGAACATATCTCCCACTGCACATTTTACATTTTTCGCCCTATTTTTATCATAAGACGCTTTTTTTCCTTCTTTAAGTTTCGCTGAACTTCTTTAAACGAGAATCCCAATCTTGCCTCTTTACCTTAGTTCAACTGCCATGGACTGCCGGTATCAAGGTATATTCCTTCTCCCAACTAACCCATTCACTTTTAGATGGCGCAGTGAATTTAATGTATGACGACTTCTATGTTTTTGACAAAATTCTCTACACTTATCTGAAGTAAGACAAGTACCGCGATCGGATATTATTCTCTCAGGCGCTCCGTAGTCTAATACAAAATTTTCCATACATGTGATCAAGTTCACAGCTTTTGTATCCCGGACTGTTTATAGAGATACAAATCTTGTAAGTATATCGGTAATAGCTAATACATAATGGTTTTTCTAGCTGGCATAACAAAAGTATCTACATGATCCGTAAAAATAATCGCAAATGACAGGTGTCCGGGTTTAATAGGGTGCAATTCACCAGCCTGTGGACCTGTTTGATTTTTAGTTCAGCCACGTTGTATAAAACTTTTGACGTGTTGTCTTGCATAGTGTTTCATATACGGAAAATAATTATATTTACGCGTTTTTGCTACTTTTCTGTCAATTCCTTTGTGACTTTGTAAATCGTGATATGAAATTACCATACTCTTGCGTATAGCATCAGGAACTACATAGCGAGGTTTATTATCAACTCTTTTTCACAGCAAATCATTCTTACATTTGATTTCACTTTTCTCGTTACCAAGTAATTCATTTTTCGGTTTATTGAATAATTCGCGTTTTCGTTTAAACTTCTCATCAACGTACTGACAAATTAAAATCTCGTCTTTCGGATTTGCAATAGAAAATATTCCCAACTATTGTTCTGTTAAATAGCCATATTTCTTAACACTTTCGCTACATACTTCTTACTGCTATCGGCGAGAAAATGATAGGCATCTGCCTTTGAAGCTTAACAACTCAGACAAAAAAAATGCTAGTGAAATAAAAAATTGTAATATGAAAGCTAAAAGTGTTCTACGTAAATGAGATTGAAGACGTTTATGTAAAAAAATTTTGAACAAAACTTTGAAAACCTTTTAAATCTGTTGTACTGTAATTTTTAAATTTATGAACATCTTAAAAACCTTTTTAAAAACCCTTTTTGAAAACTTTGATACCCTTTAAATCTTTACAAGCTTTGTGAAATTGTTATATGATATTTGAAATATAGTAGACACGCCTTTGTAAAATGTTCAAAATCCTTTAAAATATTTTAAAATCTTTGAAACATTTTAAAATCTTTAATGTGTCTATCTAGTGTATCTATAGTGTATCAAGTGGTGAAACTCTTGAAAAATACGTTATATGGACATGCCTCATTCTCATTCTGAAACTGAGTTAACATCCAAGATTTAAGCTAATGATTTTTATAATTTTTAAGTTTAATATCACAAAAAATGTATACTTTAATATTCTACATTAGCGGAGACAAAATGAAAAGCTTATGGAAGTATTCAAAATATTAAAATCTGTTCAGTTCAATCTATAAAATAATTGGTAAAGTCTACAAAAAACCTACAAATCTCTGTATTTATTCTGTAACGAATAAAAGATAAATTATATCTTGATAAAAAAAAAATTAGTAGCATGATTTATTTGAAATGAGATGAGATTAACTTAAGGTCCTCGTAAAAATTCAAGGAGACTCTAAGGTTAAAAAAGCATTCAAGGAGAATTCCAGCCTTTTAAGGTCTCTGGACACCCAGTTTACAGGAATAATTCGCCGCTTCTTGACTCTCATCATTTGATTCGCAGATTCATCGTACCAATTTTTATAAATATACGAATTACATTTTTTTACAGTTGCTATGTTTATAATTTTTAAATCTGTGGAAAAGAAAAAAATTATAAATAAGAAAATATTAATTAAATTAAGCCTACGATATATTGCGTTTTTAAAGTATGAAAGTACTTATCTTACTTGTGAATAGCTGTTATTCCTGCAAGGTGTAATGTATTAATTGGTATACATCAAATTTCTTATGAAGATAAATCAATCCGAGCACTAGTATTTGCAGCGATTATTAAAAAAAAGAACCGTTGATGATATTTACCGATACTCTTGTCGTCAAAAGCGTTTTATTACCATATTTAAATCAGTAAGTAAAACACTAGATTTTATTACCATTTAATTACTTCCAACCTGAAGATATTCACTTTAATTAATTAAATAATTAAGTTCGAAGTGCATAGATTTTGACACTTGTCAAACGACAAAATATCACTCATGTACGGTCACATTAGTGAAAACCAACTCCAATTTTTTAAAAACACGTAATGCACGTCCTAGCAGTACTTGTGAACACTTTTTAATGTTGTGTTATACTTTTTTCAAATTCATAACTAGTTATTTATTTGAAATTCGCATTGAACCCTGGGGAACACAACCTTCTTTCATAATTAGGTTATACGTCTTTGCGCATGTCTTCTGAGTCTCGGAGCCTTTGACCAATCAGCGCAAGATCTCGAGCGCGTCATATTCTCTATCACTACAAAGTAAATGTCCTTACTGTATAAGCTGTGGAACAGATAATAAATGTGAGAAAAAAATTGCATGCGTTTTAACATAATCTAATTAATTCTGAAGACAAATCTGCAAAAGATCAAAACAATGCATAAAAATAGGTTATTATAATATGCTTTTTTTTTGCAAAAACTATCAGGCATCCATATAATTGCGCTGGACAAAAATGCATGATTTCAATAATACTTAATAGTTTAAAAAAAAATTTCTTACAATGACGATAATTTTAGGATATACAACATCATTCATGAAAAAAATGATTAATCAATAATATTTAGATAACGACCGGGAATTTGCGAAAGCCCCTTATACCGTCGGATTCAAGAGACCATTCTGCGTAACCGCGGACTAAAAGGTTCCCGGCACCCGGAATAGTAGTAAAATTGCATGAAAATGTTTTTTCCCATCTAAACACTTTAGTAAAGGGATTCAGTCTTCTAAATGGCTTTTAAAAATATAAAGTTACGTAATTTGATGCATAACAGAATCTACCTGTTGTTACAGTTAATAGCACTATTTACTAAATTATCGATATTGAAGATTCTGGATACCAGTTTAGAATTTTCTCTGTAAAATGAATTTTAGAAAGATAAGAATAATTCAGAAATTCGAGATATTTACTGTGGAAAACTAAATTGTACATAATACGACATGTGAAAAAATTACGTAACTTGGTGGAGGAGGGGGTGACTTAATTTACTAATGATTCCTGGTATCTCTACAGAATTTTCTAATGTGCGTACATTTTAATTGATAATTCAGTACATTTTTTGAGTAGTAGCATTTATTCATAGTGCGCTACACGCACGCTGCAGTGAGCATCTCTCTGCTCCTGGCCAGTTTCCGTAACTAAATATTTATTAATCAAGTTCAGATTTTAAACATTCATTCCTAAATTCATCCAGAATCTTTTGTAACAAGTTTGAAAGTGAAGCACAAATTTTAGATATGGTTGAAAGTCTGGCAAGGTTCACGATTTTTGACAATGTCGATGAAAAAACTGTTTTTGATGGCCAATTTCATGAATGGAATTCCAGTTTTAAAAATATGGTACTAGAAATTAATCAGTCTAAGCCATAAAGTTCAATTTTTTTAATTTTTACTAAAAGTGGCTAATACTAAGTGTTCTGAGTTTGAATGTGAAAATAAAAAAATATTTTCCCAGTTGAAAATGACATAAACTCCGTAAGAAATTAAAATGACAAAAACTCCGTAAGAAATTAAAATACAAAGCGTAATATTGAATTCTTGTTAGGGAAATGTGTGTAAAAGGAGTAGGATCTTATTACCCACAAGAACAATCTGACTAATAGCGTGGCACGAAATTCGAAAAAAAAATTTTTAACGCATCCTACTTGGGACACATGTCCTATAACTCTGCACTAAATCGAAACACCCGAGTCATCTTATAGAAAAAGAGTGTCGGTTGATACTTGTTTTTGTTTTATTATTACAGTCTGTTGATTTGATTTATCGGTGTCAGGCCTCGCATGGCTCCACTGTATCTGTAAGGCATGATTTCATTTGGGTTTTAAAGGCGGTCTATGTTTCTTATTGTGATTGCTCTATGTTAATTTTTCTTTTTCAGACTAAACTTGAGGAGGATTTTGCAAACGAAGAGTTAAGATTGGAGCCAACATTAGCTGACTCTACAAATATTGCGAATTCTATTCTGACACCATTGTCTGTTATTCTACCGTCTCTATCGCCGAAACCCACAAACAACGAAGATTCATCAGTATCTATGTTAATTCCTGTTATTCATTCTCCAAAAGTTACGGTTGGAACCGCCCCACTACTAACAACTCAACAGATTATTTCAGTGGCTCTTGATACTGAGACACCAGTAGATGTTGATCCTACAAGTGCACCTGAATACTCACCGGTTTCTGTGTTCAATGATAAGTCTCAACTTCTGGTGCAATTGCCCCGGACAAGTAGCTTAATTCAGCCATCAGTCTCTATGAGTTATCAGACTCAAGCATCAATGCCTATTTTGAATATTTTTGAATCGTCGGATCATATAGATTTGCAAAGCAATCAAATCATAAATGGAACGAACGTCCATAATAATACCAACTTTACCAATCCTATTAGTGGGCAGATGAAAAGAAACAAACACGATTTTGCTCAAGAATTTTCAACTACCATACAAGTCGAAGCAACTACTACGTCTACACCCTATCCACATTTTGACGACATTTATTGGTCGAATTGTCATCCAGAACCATTAGCAGTTAGCCGTTGGCTGCGCATAACATCTAGCCGTAAGCAGTACAATTTCAATATTCACTGACATAAGATCCTTCCTACTCCAGGCTGAGGACAGTTTGCCACGAATATTATCTACCTCTCTTGTTTTTTTGTTGCTACTACGTCTCAAGCCTGACGAAAAGGGATTTTTTTACACAGTGTATATTCCAATTTTTAAATTATAGTGATAAAATAATCTTTCGTATGACTTCCAAATACATTCATTTAGAGATTAGGGCTGTGCAATTTTGTTCTTCAATAATATTCATAGGTTTCTTGAAAGGTCCAAAGATAGAAATTTAGAAATTACTAAGGCCGTAGAACTTGGTTTTAAAAGTTAATCCAATGATTGGAGTCAATTCAGTTGTTAAGGATAGCATCTGTATTATAATAGGAGTAAGTCATTTAAAGTGAAATAACTCTGATAACACCCTTTTTAGTTTTAGGTTTCTAAAACTACCATTTAATTATACTATTTTCAAAACAGTTTGCAATGTTAGACAACTTCCCTGATTTTTTTTTAATGGATACTTAGGGCTATAGGTACTTAGACTTTAGGCACCTTTGCCTATATATTGACTATATATGTATTACTGAAAATAGAAAGAAAGAATTGTAGTTCATTTTACAGAATGTATGCAAGTGTCTACACCTGCAAATCCTTGTAGATTCAATTGCGGCGTCTTATTTTGCTATAAAAGAAATCAGATTCTTGTTTCCAAATATACTGAAATTTAATTAAGATTCAATTATGTGCTAGTTATCTAATTATAGAGCTTAAATTATAGAGCTTAATATTTGGTGTTTTTAACTTTTGTGAGCTGTAGTTTATGAGAATGGCTTTTTCATCCAGTTTCAATTCGTAGGCTTAGCGCAATGGTTAAGACTCCTGAATGCTACGCGTTAGGTTTAGGAATAGATGTAGGTTTTGTACCCCTTAGCGTGAGAAATTTTATTTGTAATATAATTAGCATGGCACTGCCATAAGTGGTATCGCCTGGAATGCCGTTATGGGCCCCAAAACTTAAGGGACGTCCATGTGGGCCCCTATGGGGGCCCACTCAATTTTTCCACGCGGGTAGTTGTCAAAAAGGTCCTTAAAATTTTTAATTAAAGCAGTCGACCAGGCTCCTTAAATTTCAAATAAATATTTAATCATTTTTCCACAAAAGATTGTTAGAAATGCACACTATATGTGCCTAGGAAATCAATTGTTGTTACGCAATCTTGGTGTCAGGTTCAATTGCATAAAATGGCCAAAGGACGTTGAAAACGTCTATACCTACTATCCGTTCACTTTATGAAGGCCTAACCAAAGCAGATCTACATTTTATTAATTGCAAATGAAGTCGCAAAAAATACAGCTTATACCATGATTTGGCAGCGTACTAGATAAATTTATGAACTTGACTACGAAACATCTACGAATATACAAACACTGCGAGTAAATATATTTAAGTTAACAAAACCAAGTTCACACTATCTAATCACGCACTCTCTATGTTAACACCTTTGAAATAAAAATTGAAAAATTTGAAAAAAATTATGTAGATATACTTTGATATTTTGACTATAAATAAGTGAAAAATAAAGATTATAATATTAATAATAATGCAATTTAACTGAAGATGACTGTGCTCTCTCTTATCATTTACGCAGTAGAAAGTTGTATTTTGGCTTAAATTACTTGGAAAATTTGAAAAAATACAGTAGAGTAATAATTAACTACAAAAAACTTAAAATTTATTAGTTTTTAACTAATATTTGTATGTGGCCTATTGGTACAAGTGTTAGAGCACAGTCGCAGCGGGAGCTTATTTAGAATTTTTTCCTCTACATAGAAAGGAGTTATAAACCATTTTAAAGCTTCTGAATATGTCGACCACTTAACAATGCCATCCAACTGTAACCTAGAACTAACACGTCCGTCAATCGAGCTCCTAGCAATATTAGTTAAAAAACTACTAAACTTGAACTTTGTTAGGGGAGACCAACCTTGAGTGGATAATGATAATACACTGAGATCATTATCTACTGTGGGGTGTTCTCCCTATTGTACTCTCTCCCTTGTACTCTCCCTATTATATTGTTACCCTATTGTATTTGTTCCAATTTTTCAAGCCAAGCTAAAAGTTTCTACTGTATACATTGCAAAAGATAGCTCAGTCATATATTTAAATTTTTCACTTATGTTTATTAAAAATGTCAAAGTGTTTACGCAATTTTTTTGAAATTCTTTATTTCAAAGATGGCGCTACTGAAAGTATCAAGGCAGCGAGACACGAAAAAACCACAGCTTTTATGTCTTCGCAAGTGCTATTTATTAGGCAAAATATAGTAAGCTGTAATATGATATAAGCTGACTTTTTGCTATTTCTTTAGGGAGCTAAAAAAATGTAAATCGGTTTTGGAGATGCCTTCGTCGAGTAAACGGATAGTAGGTCTGTGCATTTTTCAATGCGCACAACTACTCTCGGTGCGAAAAATACAAAGCCCTCAATTTTTGCAGATTTTAGTAAATAAATATATAATATTTTTTAAATATTAAAACACACCTTCTGATAATTGACACTATATGCACTGTTTTTTGGATCCAAAAATCTGCAACTTTCTTGAAGAATGACTTCTTATCTCTGGCTTGCACCATTACGCACAAAAAAGGTTAATAAAAATCATATATTTTTGGCAGACATTTTTGATTTTGAAAGATACTCAGCAATATTCACGAAACCCTAAAGTTTAAAATCTCTTTGCATTCATTTAAAAAGCATTTCTCGCTGCAGTTATTCACTAAAATTTCTGGAAAAATTTTGGGCTCATAATATTTTTTGTACAGAACGTTTGTGGTTATTTTTAAATGCACATAACTAGGTATAGCAAACATGTAACGTATAGAATCCGTTTTGGCTCTCTTTAAATACAGTGTACACATTGTGTCAAAAAAAAAAACTTATATTTTTTTATGACTTTAATTTTAATACAAGTTAATGATCTAAATCCTCTATCATAGTGCTGTAAAACAAATGAAATTAAATGTTAGCCAGTTAAGGTAGTTGTCCCGCGGCAATAACATTTGAAATTTTACGCTCAGCTACATGTAAGAAATCACATGTTATCTCCTAACCAATGGTGAAGATGTTGATTGAGCTTGTAGACTAACATAGAAGCGTCCTATATACCAATACACACATACATATTAACATTTCTTAATTCAAAGATAGTGGCAACACTACAATTTCATTCTCGGAGAAAATTGTTTTGACAGTTATAACCACAAAAAAGTATCATCAAAATGTCGACACAATTAAAACACTGCCTACCCCCGCCGTGAGTTACGAGAGAACAGAATTGTTTTTTTTCCACACATTATATATTTCATGCTAAGCGCACAATAATTTTGATTTTAAAAAATAAAATCTGCAAGATAGTTTTCTATATATCTGTAGATTTTTATCTTAATGGTTAACTTCATTTTCATATTAGACTTTATAATATGGCGATTGCCCATGTTAGCTATGCGAGACTCATGCAAAAAGTACTGATCATAATTGATAATATTTGACTCTCAAAACTGACGATTAAGCTAAAAAGGTTACGCATTGGTAGATAACAACAATTTCTAAATATTTTGAACATTTTAAACAATTCGTAAGTAAGGCCAGATTTCGGCACAACCACCTTAAAAGTGCATGTAAATATATTTCTTCCTTCTGAGTAAAAAATGATTAAGTATAAATTTGTGCTAGAATGAAGAATATCTCGTGCTCCACCGTCGAAGTTAGAATTTATAAGCTTAATATCTTTAATATTGTTCTTTTACAGGAAAAATTTTAGAGATTATTTCCTTTAATTAATAAAATATTTGTTTAAAAGTGAAGTAATAAGTTATTAAGGTTCAAAAATTACACATTAGTTTTTCAATTCTATTGTGAAAATATGTATTGAATAGAACAGTTTTTTGTAGAGTAAAAATGAACAAAATATTAATCTTCATAAACTTTAGGTTCGACTAGTTTCTTTTGGCACATTTATGCATAATTTTTTTGCGAAAGAAAGAAATATATACGTGCACTTCGCATTTTTAGAAATTATTATTTTGTTATCAACATAGCTACCTATTATTTACATTTTCCATGATGTTGAAAATAAACTTTCCAACTCTCGTTAATCACAAACTTTATACCTAAAGGACAAAATCATATCAGTCGCATGAATGCCTAAATGCGAGTAAAATATGTTTACTGGTATCAGTTTCCCTAAGTTGTTTTTTTTTGCTTGCGTTAAACTTTGACTGCAAGTTTTTTGAAAAGAAGGATTGAGGTCGCCACTTTTTTCCACACAAACACATTTCTGCACAGATGAGGTAGGATTATTTTAACAATTTAAGAATTATATTTTAGCTTACAACCACTATAATTTCTGGATTTTTATCTCATCGGACTATTGTCACTGGAGATTTTTTTTCCATGATTTTTTTTGACAAATTTGAGAATAAAGTTTGAATTCAAGATTGCAACCAAGTTTTTAAAACATTAAATAAATTACGGTTTTTTGATAAAAGCGTGTGCTAAAGGAATTTTCAGATTGCGGAACATGGAGTAAAAATAAAAAAGTTGACATTCTTATTCATAATCTTTTGAGTACTCGAAAACTTTTGTGTAGCTCGAAACTGTTAGAGTACCTGAAATTTTGGAGTATTCGATGACATTCGAGCTTTTCAGAAAGTTCGAACTGGTACCCGATTCGACATAACTCAAAACCCAACAAACTCGACTCAAATCATTTAAACTTAGAGTTTTTTGCACACTCCTACATTCTTGTAAAGTTGCCAAGACAAAAATAAAACCGTCAGTTATGAGGCCATGAATTACGTTTTTAGGTTAGCGTCGTTCGTTCTCTATCAAATCTCAAAAGTAGGTGGTGGCGCGAAAATAAGACTAATACCAAGGCAGATTCTGGACGTTTCATTTTTCCCGGACCTGATACATGTAGACGTTTTATACCCTAATTGGCCGTTTTCGGACATTGAGCATAACATATGCATAAAAATTCTTAAAAATGATAAATTAGATACGTTTTACAAAACTAAATGTTTGTAAGTTTTGTTGGCTTTGTCACAATGTTTTAGCTCATTTTGATACATAGAATTAATAATATAGAGCTCTTAAGTTCAAGCAAATGCACGTAACATTTTATGTATGCTGAGATGTATTTCTCGAAATATTATGTTGTATCATGACTCATAGATATCTTCCACATTCTTTATGCATGATAATACATAAAGACATGGAATTTTACTTATTTATTTATTTATTTATTTAAGGGGGTAGTTACGATTTTACGGGGTAAATTGGTGAAATGTAAAAGTGACAAAATGAACTGTGAATCTGAAGTTCACAAAAAGTACGTAATAATACAAATTGCTGTTTAGTGAGCGTTCATAAATTTCGCGTAGAAATAAAATAATAAATTTCATTTTTCCACCTTTCTCAGATTTTCATAAATCATATTTTCTTCTCATAATGTTTTGTTTCTTACTTACAAGTTTAAATTGTCGTTAAGCAATTTAGCTTAGAAAATGATAAGAAAAAATAAAGTTTTCTGAATAAAACGCTATTAGGAAATTATTTTACCTGGAATGAAATATGAGGATAAATTTCGAAATACAACTACCGTACCGTTAACTTAATGAAATTTATTTAAGATCTGTTATTAAACAGTTCTCCCAGTACCAATTAAAAAAATTTAACTGGTAAGTTGCACATACCTCTATTAGCTATTTTCGCCCTAGAAACTCATGTCCACCGAAAATGAGATATATAGTTAAAATTTCGAGAAATTAAATAAGTCGTTGGCAAGTTTCTGTAAATATTTTGGTGGTAAAGCTTGCTTTTTTGGTTTCTTTTATTTTAAAGAGGAGTATATGCTCATGTACATTTGGTCGTTTTTGGTACTTAGAATCTTTTAAATTCGAAGAATTTTGTCACTAAACATTTATAACTAGACAAACCTTCTTGAATGAATTATTTAATTTCCTAAAATTACAATTCCGCATCTTATAAATCTCTTTTTGCTTGGACATTATTTTGTAGAACACTAAATCAAGCAAACGCCGTCGTACTGCAATTCTATGTTGTTTAAATATTAAAAAATCCATGTAAATCTTTTTTTAATTCCTTCTTAATGTAATTTGGTGCCTATTCTTTCCAATTCCTTCTTCTCTATCTCTGTCTGTCACTCTTTTATTCACGTTAACTTTCTTTGTCCCATTTCTTATTTTAATTATTCGCTTATTCTTTTTAACACCCCTTTTCTCTATTATAGCTTATCCCCCGTCTATCCATATTTCTTTTTCAATCATCAGTCATCGGATTTTTATAAAACCTTTGCATTTTGTTTCTATTAGTAGGTATGCAAACGTTAAAAATCAAACATCTTTGCTTTTTTCAAACAAATGTTTTTTAAAAAATTAAAAAATAAAGATGTACTTCTACCGGGTCTTTAGAATTAATTTATTAATTTTGTAGGGCTAAACGGCTCGCTAAGAAACAAATTATACACATGTATTACAAAAAAATGTGGCAACTCTATTCTAACGACTATTATGCCGTTGGTAAAACAAAAATAATTACAGATGGATAATGATAAAAATACTGTATCATATCATGAATATGCGTCATATATGGTAATATAAGCTAGTGGTTGGCATATTGGATATCATTATTAAACTTAAGACTTAATTGGTAGAAAACTGATATAAATAAGTACGAAATTTCGAAAGTAGTAATATCAATGCTAAATAAAAAGTTAAATAATAGCTTTTAAAGTGATAAGGTGAAGGTTCATTCCCACTTGATTCAGGTACCTTATTCGTTTATGGCGAGGGGTGCGCCCCCCCCCTGCTGATCGCTTTCGTACATAATGCATCTATAATAAAAAAAACGGGAGGATAAGACTTAACAAGTAGAATCTGAGTTGATGTTGACAAGGATTCCTTGTTCCTTTTAAGCTGCTGGAGTACTCTGAAGGTATTCCTCAGGATTTCAAGAATTTGCTTTTTGCTGGCGAGGGTACGATTGAGGTTATATCCTTAATCCCTCACAGAATGATCAAAGGCAATTTAAAGCCTTAAACTGAGGGATGGACGCTAATGTAGCATTTCAACATTAACCTATTGTTAAATTCCCATTGAATTACTATATAAATATCCTTCTGAACCCTCGTAATAAAATTATTCATGAAAGAGATAGCACCAGAGACATATAAATTGAAATCGTTCGCGTATTTATGGTACTTTCAATGTTCAAGGTCTTTACCAAGGACAGAGCTGTACGGACCGAAAAATAAGGGCTCAAGAGGGAGCCCTGGGAGAATCAACTTTCGAGCCCCAATCAATTCGAACCACGGAATTGCAGTACTGAATAATTTAAAGTTACGGAGTTTATTTAAAAAAGCGTGTGATCAACAGTATGGAAAGATTTAAAAAAATTAAATAAAACTATTGTTATTACCTAATTTTCAATAGAAATTTTTAAGTCTGAAGTAACTTTCTGGGAGGCTGTTAATGTACTGTTCTTAGCCGGAAAGCCTGATTGTAGCGGATTGAGTAGCGTATGTGCATCTGGGTAACTCGTGAGTTGTGAATGCACAATACGTTCTAGTGGCTTAGACATAGCACCAAGTTACAAAATCAGCCGGAAATCATTAGGAGAAGAGGGACTAAAAACCTTAGGAATAGAGCTTTGGTGTTTCGGAATCCATCTTAGACTGTAGGTCCCCTCATAAGAGGTTGGTTACGTACCTAGGATTAAAAGGACTTCCCGAAGGCCTAACCTTGGAGGTCACTAGTCGATTTGGAGAAGACTCGAGAATGAGTCGCTGATCTCCTTGCGCTTGAAGCCGTCATGGGGGACTCACGCTCTGTGATCGCTGGTCGATTTCGAGAGATGCACACGCATACAGTTACATAACATACTAGAATAGTATGCTCATAAAATGAAAAGTTTTAAATCTATCGAAAATTCCGTATGTCTCTGCGAAATAAAATTATTAGTATGTTGTTAAAATTTGAAGTCGATGGGATGAAAATTGTTAAAGCTATTCGTCACATGAAATTAATTGCAGTTTATTCATATATTTCTTCCCAAAATGAAGTATCCCGTAAAAGAAAAATGTTTTCAAGATTTACAGGGAATAAAACAGAATGAGACTTCCGAAAGGGGGAAGATCGCTCGAAGAAGGTTGAGGCTTCCAAAAGAAAGTACTACTTTCTACTTCTGTTACACCACGAGGTCGGATACTTTCCTGATAGATCTTGTACACAAAATACTGCGAGAAATTTATTATTTTTAGGTGCTTCAATTACACAGGCCAACACGATTTTTAACCCGGAAATTAGACTATACTAATATTTACTATGCTATACTTTTCTGAAGGGGTTTGACGCGCTGAATCCGAATCTGGCCTCATCATTGCTCAAAGCCGGCTTTTTCTCAAGATATTCTAACCTAAGTGTTCAGAAAATGTTGTTTCTCGCTATATTGGAGACTAGATTACACGGCGGCCTGATTTTTCATAAAATATCCATTATGGCGGTTACAGCTGCCTCACTCCATAGCGAATTACTAAAAATTCGAAAAAGTGCTTAAAAATGGTTTTTGGGGTTGCTGACCTCGAATCTGAGGTCAAAATGTCTAAATTTAAGATAATAGATTAAATATGGCGTCGCTAATGCCACTTTATGTTTCTCAAAGACCGTGACCTTAGCTTGAAAATAGTTCACGACTTTTTTATTTAATTTACTATTTGAAAATATATGCGTTTGTTAAATAATATTCATTTCTCGCGTATTATTGAATAAATTTCTATTTTTATTGCAGAAATTTTCGAACATGCCACTTTATTAGCAATACGATCTTAAAGAAAATGCTTTAGAAAGTAAATTTGATTTTTTTCTAATTTTTCTAAAGCCTGGAGAACGTTTAAATACTCATCAGATCCAAAATGACACACATTTGCCGACGAAGGGTGAGAAAAATAGCGATACAGACCAAAGGTTAAAATTATCGAGAAACTGTTTAAATTTATTCACTTAGGAATGATTGTTTAATTTTCTTGGTTTAAAATGTCACTGTTTTTGTAAAAACCATTAAAGTTGTAAAATTGGTATGCTTAGTCTTTGAAGTGGAACTAAAATGATGGCATGGATAAATTTCAATTTAAAGTGTGCTTATACATGTTTTATAAAGACTGTCGAAAATATGCAACATTTGAGAAATTGCTTCAAATTCAGTAACACCATTTATGAATTTGTACTGACGTTCGTTAGAGTTGGTAGTATGTATTTTTTTAGTAGGATGATAATATACCTTGAACTGTTACTGTGAACTTGGAAGCGCACGTTCGTCGGCGCGTACGTGGCAGGCCCCCTGTAGATACAAAGGCGTAGATACTGTACAAGCGTTAGAGCTATACAGTTTCAATGTGCCTTATCAGTTTTTTGCCTTTTTTACAGTGTGACTAATGATTTCCGCAGGGGGATCCGTCTTTGGATCTCCAGCGGACCCTACATATGCGCGCCAAACATGCGCTTTGTAGTTTACAGTCTCAGTTGCAGGTCTATTTTCATCCTCCTCAAAAAATAGACACTAATAACTCTTCAAAAAGTGAAAGTAAAAGAAATTAAATGGTATGGCTGAATTCTTAGAAATTTAATAAGTTGGTGAGATATTTCTTCATCTTTCTATTTAAAATTTAACTACATAATATAAACTAATCTTCTTTTTATTTTTTATTTCTCCAGTTCTCAATTCTATGGTCACCGCGATTCTCTCAATACAGTCCTCATCTCTTCCCCTCACACACACACACACTTCCTCTCTACCCGTCACTCCACCATACAGCCCCACTCACACTCTTATGCAGTAGCACCTAAAGCCTGATCCACAAGTCAATAAACTTATAATTTCTAACACGCGACCAACCTAGTTTTGAGCTTGTCCTCAAGCTCTTTTTAATTAACGTTAAACGTTATAATATGCTTCTTGAGACTAAATAGTTGAACATGCACATAAATTTTAAATTATATCTCATCACACTAGTAGTATTTGTAATTACAACATTTCTTTACAATACTTTTCTTCATTTCAACTATATGTAATTATTCCATGTAGCCTTCCAAATAACTTGGTTTTCTTACAGTTCTCTTTGGTCGTGGTATAATCTTTACTTCATTAGTTTTCTCAGTTATAAAACTATCTTTTACATTATCGTTGAAAAATTAATTACAGATATTCTCAATCCCACTCTTATAATTCTCGTCGTCATACTCGCTCACAACATCATTCCCTGTCATACTCATCCATTGCTGAACCTCTCCAAATTTGTAACTGACTCACATGTGCAGTTAACGGATATCGGACCTCGGTAACGTGACTGTAACTTAGTACTCTCTCCCGTAGCTGTTGGATTAACACTAACATAAACGATATCACCTATCTTGTACTTTACCCCAGAAGTTCAAAACTGTCATACCTCTGTTTATATTCCTTTTGAGCTTTCTCGATTTCTTGAATAATTTCTTCACGAATTATTTTTGGATCTCGGTAGATTTCGCAGTTTTTGGTTAACTCCCTACTTACACCTTCTTTAAAACAAGGTAAGTAACCGTATAATGCTTCGTAGGGTGCTTTACCTGCAGTTTTATTATTCGAAGAATTTATATCTCTCGCGATTTGTTTTAATCTACTATCCCAATCGGATTCGTCATTTTTCCAAGCTCTTGCTCTTAAAGGTGCTAATATCGATTGATTTACCCGTTCTACTTACCCGTTAGCTTAATGATGTCTACTTGAGTTATACGTTAATTTGATACCTTGCTTATTTCAAAATTCACGAAACTCCTCCGAAGTGAAACTTTTTCGTCTGTAGCAAATTACTCGATTTGGCGCTCCGAATTGCTCGACTACTTTATTGAATCGTTTAACTGTCAGTGACGTTTCAGTCGTGTTTCTTGCTTCTAATACTACATACTTAGTTAAGTTGTCTACAATCGTTAACACATATAGATTTCCCTGTTTGCTTGTCGGGAAGGGACCCAAATGGTCTAGGTGAACAGTCGCAAAAAGCGGTCACCTGGCTGACGACCTCTCGGCTTTTTGTTCATTATGCATGGTAAACAACTTGCAATTCTTTCACGTAGCCACGCATATTTGGAAAATAATAATACCTACCCATTTTCGTTAAAACTTTATCGATTCCTAAATGACTTGCTAAGTCATGATATCTAATCGTTAATGCTTTTCTCGTAGAAGCAGAAACAACATACAATTTTACTTCGATATTATCTCATTTTTCTACTTGGTATAATAATCCCCCTTCTAAGCTATAGTCACGTATCGCACTACGTTCTTCTTTCGTTCTTTTAACTTCCGATTTTTCGATAATTTGGATTATTCACAATAATCTTTTATCCGATATTTGATGTAAAAGAATCTCATATTCTTTTGTATTGATCGTAAACATCATTAACTTTTCGTGATCTATATTATTTTCTTCAAACAAAGGAGCTCGTGAAAGTGTATTGACATTCTTCATTTGATCTCCTTTACGATGTCTTATCGTAACATTATACTCGCTTAAAGTATATGCTCATCTCGCGACTCAGGGATACTTTGTGTTTGACGTATTCAAGTAAACTAGAGCTTGACAATCTGTTCCTACAGTGAATTTTAACGGAAGTTCGAAGAATATTTTGCTTCGACTTCCGATGTTCTTCGACTAATCGCATATACTAGTCTCAGATCATTTTTCTCGTCTCCTTGTAGAATCAATGCTCCTAACCCTAAAGAACTTGCATCCATGTGTAACTCAGTTATTACCGTTATCGGTGAATAAAATCGTAACATGGGTTAAGTAGTTAACGCTTGCTTTAACTCTTGAAAAGCATTTTCCTGACTTCTGCTCCATTCGAAACTTATATTTTTTTCGAAATAAAACGGAGCATTCATGAGCCCGAAGTATGCTCGTGTAAAATCACCTGTACAATATGGCGTGATAAACGCGGTCTTCTTATTTGCTCCCTATTTGAGTGTTATATGCAGATAACCATTTGCTAAATCTCATGTCGCGAAAATTTTGGCTCTCGATATAGCCTCAAGATATTCGTCTATATTCGGTAGTGGATATTGCATTCTTTGAATCTGACTGTTAAGATGTCGATAATCACCTACTAATCTCGGTTTTCCATTTTTGCTTCTCAACAACAAAACCGGACTCGCGTAAGGAAAAGACGTCTCCGTTACGATACCGACCTCTTTCACGTCTTCCACTAATTTCTTAATTGTTTCACGTTCTTCGTGTGTGGCACGGTGAGATTTCAAACATACAGGAACTGATCCATTTCTATCAAATTAGTACGGCTACGCAATGACGATGCTCGTTTAGCATTTCAATCCATTTCTCACGTTGAGAATCGGTAACCTCATCTCCCGTAATTACCTCACCTTGAATTACTTCTTTTTTTCGCAGAATCATTTTCGGTACACTTTCAGTTTCTAAAAGGAATTTTTGATTTTCATTCCTTTACTCAATTTCATCGTTTCGATACTTGGATTAATGACACCGACAGTCATTTCATCTGCTTCTACATTTAATCTTATTAAATTTATAGACGCGGGTTGTAATTCTTCATCGATTCGAGTTGTCACTGTCTTTGGTACTTCCTCTTTGTCCAGCGCAATTTTTAACAATTCCTTATTTTCTACATCTTCTGATGTTAATTTGTCATTTAACTTTCAATAAGTCACATTTAAAGTCTTTGTAAAATTTCGTCCTATTATTGCGTCATGCGTTTGAACATTGTATGTAACTATACAAAGGAGGATATTTTGACAATTAACATTATCTACTTCAACATATCCCTGTACTATTCCTAAAGTCTGAACAACGTTTTATTAATTTCCAAAACCTCTGAGTTCACTCTTTTTAGATTTAAATTTAAATTAATTTTTCAATAACGTCGAGACTTTGATTGTAGACACATCACTACCCATATCAATTTAACGCTTCCAAAGTTTTTCCATTAAATTTTATCTTTTAAATATATTTACTCGCTGCGTTATTTGACTCATGATTGATTTTGTTTACAGTTTTATCTTCTAAAGGTCACGGTTTCAAACAATTACGTGTTGTGTGTCCTTTGATTTTACAGATTGAACAATACGGTTCACGTTTCGGTTCTGTGCAATCTCGTCCAAAATGTCCGACCTGTTGACAATTAAAGCATTTGAATTTATTTTGACTATTGCTCTGATTATCTTTATCCGACTTTACCTCGCTTTGTTTAGTACGGATGTCTTTAACTTTCGCGTAATTCGACTCTACTTTCGAATTGTCGTATATTTTCGCGTTAGTATCTTTTCTCGTTCTGCGCATGGTGTTTCTCCAAACGTTTGAAGTATTCATCCAATCTTTCAAGATCCGCTAATAACTCATTTAAGTTTTTATGCGGTACAGCTGAAACACTAACTATTAAATCGCGTGATTTTAAACCAAATAGTATCTGTGATTTAATCTGAGGAAAAGTAAGAGGCAGATTCTTACACAGGAATAATTTATGTTGAAAATACAAAACTGCAGTCTCGGTAGGTCCCTGTACCCTGTTTTAAGTTTTATGAAATGCTTCAGTTATATCAATTTCGCGCAGGAACTTTGTACAAAAAGATTCTCGAAAAGATTTCCAACTTGTTAATTCGGTTTGATTTTTTAAAAAACCATGCTCGTGCAGCTCCTTTTAAATTACATTTCACTGTCTGAATCAAAAATGATTCAGACCATTTGTTCACACAAGTTGTCATCTCGACTGATTTTAACCACAATTTGGCTTCTTGCGGCCCTGGCTCTCCATCAAATCTATCAATCGTTTTAGAAAAATCAGGCATTACATGAAATTCGCGTTGATTACTCTGATTTTGTACTAACTGTTATATCAGCATCATGTTTTGCTGTAACATTTGTTGCAATAAAGCTATAATCTGCTCATTACTCGCAATACTACTTCTTAACGGCGGAGGTACATAATTACCTTGCTGTCCAGAAGTTGACGCAATACAGAATTTATTTGATTTAGAAGTCTATCATATTATACCGTTTGTCTCGAAAATGGAGGTACATAACCTGATGGTTGTGGTTCACAATGATTCTGATTTCCAAATCCGTAAGTCGCGTTTTGATCAGATACCGGTTGTCTCTGATTTGTATTATCTACACACTGTACATTAGGTAAACTTTCACCATTTGCGTTACTCGGAATATCGCGTACTTCCGGTACTCGTGATTTGTTAACTGAACTTAAATCGGGGCCATATTGGCTTCCAGTTTCATGGAATCTCGAAAAGGCGTTGATCTACCTCCTTGTCAACTTACTTTCCCCTCTCTATGTTGCAAATTCCGTTGAAACTGCTCGAACTCGTCGGCTGTTAAATCATGATGCTCGTTGTTGAAATTCATCATGGCTGCACTTTTGCTCTGCCCACGACGACTCATCTTTTTTCTGGAACTCATGAAAATGCGACGCCCTCGATGTCGGAATTCCACGTTTCACAGCCTCTGCCGTTTTCCCAAAATGACTTGAATTTTCTTCCTCGCCGCTTGCCAGGAAGTTGTAGAAAGATACTCTTATCTTTTTTTCTGTAATTTTCTTCTTCGGTGTCACTCTTGGTTACCGGAAAATTTTGTTACTTTCAGGACGCTTCCTTCAAAAGCAGCAATCTGAAAGTGGATTAATCTCGAAATCCCTTTTAAAACTAGTGTCCCAAACACTATTTCAAATTCTAACTCATTAGAAATTTCACGGTCTAGGTTCTTTGTTTTTAGCACACGCGGTCATAATGGAAGAAGAACGAATCTTCATTCCACACTTAGAATATTATCAACTTATATTCTTTTTATTTCTTATTTCTTCAGTTCTCAATTCTACGGTCACCACGATTCTCTCAATCCAGTCCTCATCTCTTCCCCTCACACACACACACACTTCCTCTCTACCCGTCACTCCACCATACAGCCCCACTCACACTCTTATGCAGTAGCACATAAACCCTGATCCACAAGTCAGTAAACTTATAATTTCAAACATATACTATAATTTTAGTGCCACTTTAAACAAACCATTTTTGCTGCGGGTAAAATTCGCCAACGAATAGTAAAGCATTGTATTTCTGTCAGTGAGGAGTGGGACGAACAACCTCTAAGACATGCTTCTCTAGATAGAGGAAATCGACTCGAACGCCAGATGTTGCATTTCTAACACCATTTCCCCAGCGATTATAATTTTTATTCTCAAAAATAGTAAAATTATCGGGAAATAAATATCATGCAGATCTCTCGTGCTGCGTATGAATTTACTGTTTTCACCTAGTTTCTCAAGTGCTAGATTTTTTCTTCGCCTATTATTGCGCTGGTTTTGTGCTGCGACACATCATAGGAGAAGTTTTTGTACCTGATTTTGTGATTTTCTGTCAGAACTCTGACCAGTTGTGTGTCTTTCTGAGGAACTTATGTCTTCAACAGACATCTTTATAAGTTTCAGGTAGCCCCTCCGCGTACGTGATTGGTCCAGTCTTGCTGCGCTGTATGCGTGTGTGTGAGGCGACAACTATTATCGATCGCTCTTATCTCCAACATTCAAAGTAGCTACTATTTACAAAAATGAGTGGTGATTCAAATGTACTGAAATTATTAAAATTCACCAAAAGCGACACAGAAGAAAGCAAAAAGTGCGTCAAACTTCTTAAAACTGAGACAGCTCAATTGAGGTGCGGGATCGTATAAGAGCACATAAAATTTTCTCGTGCGAAATAGAAGTCCCTTGGAGGCGTTAGAAAACATTTCTAAATTTTAATTTTTGAATTTTATATGTAGATGTGAAATTTTATTCTGCATCTTTTTCTCTCTAGAAAAAAGTTGTATCTTTTTTTACTTTTCAAGTTAACTAACAAAAATGGCCTTTTTTTGGAAAAGTCAATTTTAATTCATTTTTCACTTCAACTTGTGCTCACATCGTCAACTTTTGTAATTTTTTAATGGCATTTTTAGGGAATTAGCTTTAGCGTGTCTTTCAACTGATAGAGCAAGACGAGTTTGAAAATATTTGTTTACAAAATTTTTATTAATTTTTTTTTTGCTGTTCGCAGCAAATCATATTTTAATATCTTCCAGCCCTTCCTTTATTGAGGGAATTTTAAGCAGGCACGTACTTCTCGCAACAAAAGTGTAAACGCCCGAGTTTTCGAGCGTATCAACCGTTCCGGGGCGTACAGTCGCACTGCGCGAAGTTTCTCGCTAATGTATGGCTTATAAATTTGATAAAACCTAAATCTTTTATTGGAAATGTACATAATGTTTAAATTTTTTTGGTGTAGCTTGTCAGTGACCTTAAATATTCATATTGTAAACAAACGAATGCACACGTTCGTTGCGCTTTGTCTAAAAATATGTTAAAATAAAAACAGATCATTTAGTCCTTAACTGTGCTCTGTAGAGTGCACATTTAAGCTTAATAAACTACAATATCTTTTGTATTTAATAATAATCGATCTAGTCAAAAATGTTCTACTGTCATGTTAAAATTGAAAATGTATCTTGGGTAATTCGAGGTAGAAGAAGAAAAAGAGACGAGAGTACATGGGCGCAAAATGTACGCAAAACTTCTAAAAACAAATTATTTCTTTAAATAATCTGTCGATTTAAACAATGGAGGTTTTACTGTTGTATCAAGTCCCAATTTTAAATAAACAATAAAAAAACGGTATTTTATCGATTTTGCGCGAGATAAATTTTTGTGATATATTAATATTTTTAATTGATTACATTTTCAAACATAGTCATTTTATAGAATTGAATAAAGTGGATTAATATTTAGTAAACCTAATTTGTTAAATTTGTATTCAATAAAAGATTCAGGGTTTATCAAATTTATAAGCAACACATTAGCGACAAACAAAGAGTGTGGTTCATTTGTGCGACATGTAGACTTTCTTCAGCGACAAGCCCGCTCCTGCAATGTTTTGATTCACGGCATATCAGATTATGAGGAATATAACAGGGACCTGTTCTCATTTGTTCTCAATTTTCTCAATCGCGCTGGTCCCAGTTAATCCGTCGAACATTGATCCTTTCTGTCACACTTGACAGATCACCAGAGGAAAGATAAGAAAGGAAAGCCATATACCACACTGCCACGAAGCTAAAAAATGCGGATAATAACGTGTTTGTTAAGGGTAGCCGTATTATGCTGGAGGACAGTCAGCTCTCTCCCCCGGAGGTCGAATACTTTATAAAAGAAAAGGTAAATTAACAAATTTCGATTGAAACTCAATCCCCGTTAAGGAGAATATTCAAAACACGACAAAAATTCCTAACGGATGGATCAACTAGCTCCCTGGACTCCTTTATAGGAAAAATTGCTTCAAAGACGGAGTCTAAATACCGACTAGGCCTGGTAAGGTTTAGCAACATGCAGCAGAGAAAGAAGTCGCTAATATAGATGTGATATTGCAATCTCCTAATGGCAGAAATCTTCGCATCTTTTTCTGGAATGCTTATGGCCTTTCAAATTTTTCGGATACCGCAAATTACGTACTCAGTTCGGACATCATCTGCTTGTGCGAGACATAGGTAACTTGACTGAATTTAGAATCCTCTGTTTGTATCCCTGATTACACCGCTATTGTAAGGAATGCACGTTGCACTAGAGTCGGCCGCCCTAGTGGGGATTTAGCAATTTTTATAAACAAATCTGTATTCTACTTTGAAATTTTATTAATTTCTCCTGCATGTATTTTTGTTAAATGTTTGCGAATGTCATTTCAATTTATTGTGGGTAATGTTTTTTTTAAACCATCTCTGGATGCTAAGCTGATCAGGCTGACTTTTGAGGAGGACCTTTCCGAGGTTATGTCGGGTTATCCAAATTTACCAATGTTTTTAGGAGGGCATTTTAATGCTCGTATCGGCAACCTAAATGACCTGGAAGGGTCATTCCTCCTCGAAAATTCTGCAGCATTGTATAAACGAAGATCATTGGACTCTGAGGTTAGAATTCTTGAGAGGTATGAACTAATGATATTAAGTGAAAGATTCTTTTAAGACTTTCAAGAAAATTTGACCTCTTGCATTTCAGGGCATGAATGGTAACGATCTTCTTGCGTGTAACATTGGCTTAATAGACCCGATTTCTAATTTTGAAGTACTACGATTGCCTACGACATCCGACCATCTTCCATTGCGCGTTGATATTTCTTATTTCATACAAATTGATACAAGTTTAAATACTCACTTTTATAGTATAATAAAATAAATTAGAATAAAAACTTTATTTATGAGAACTCTGCGAACTCCAACGGCGACATAAATACCCTAAATAATAATTTAATTGCCACAATCTTATCTGTCGCCGATAAATTGAATTTACTTGCAAAACCTAAATGGCATATTTCAGGGAAGAAACCTTGGGATGATAAAGAATGTAAATTCACGCGCCACAGGTGATACAGAGGGGCAAAATATCTAGAAATCAAAAAATCCTTTCTGGAGTTACGTAGGTCCAAGAAGAGGCAAGGATGGAATTCCCAACGAATTTTTCAAAAACATTCCTGAAAATTGGGTAGGGTACGAAGGGCGCCTCTTTACCGGGATCTGGTTTAAGGAAAGAGACCCATCTAGCTATGCCAAAATGCATGCATGTTATGTTGCATAAGAATGGTGATAACTCTGACTCATAATTACCGGGGAATGGCCCTTATAAGTGGTATTACTAACATTTTCTCTCAGATTCTTTTGACAAGATTGACTGCTTGGGTCAACGAGGTAAACTTTCTCCCAGAAAGTCAGGCTGATTTCACGCCTAGGAGAAGTTGTATTGATCATGTTTATACCTTTAATTTTTTCATTCAAATTCATTTGTCTATCCCAAAGCGACGAATATTTGCTTATTATATAGATTTTAAAAAGACCTTTGACCCAGTAAACCATTGTCTAAGGATAGCTATGTCAACTAAACTTATACGAATTATAAAAAATCTCAATGATACCGCTAACATGTCTATTCGCATTTACGAGGGTTAGACTTCGTCCATAAAGGTAACTTGTGGGGTGCCTCAAGGTGAGATCATTAGTCCTCTCCTTTTTGCGCTTTTCATAAATTATGTAGAAGAGTACTTGCGAAATCGCGGTATGCATGGAATTGCAATAGATCACTTACGTGATGTTATCCTACTTGCTTATGATGATGACATAGTCATACTCGCTTACTCTCAGGGTCATTTACAAGCAAAAATTAACCTTTTAACACATCAGATTCGGTTCTTTTCTATAAAGAGTTCATAAAAAGAATGTCTGTTGCGAATATTTCTATGGGTGCTGTTTTAAGAATTTTATTTGCATCTAAATCTAACGCCTCGCATTCTAAGATAACTCTTTTTCGTAGCCTCACGCTTTGTGCTCTTTTTACACAATAGAATTCTGGGGATTAAGGTACTATGATTCAGTCTAGAAACTACAGTCCTCTTTTTTAAAGAAAATACTAGACTTACCAACATACACGCCCTGCTCTTAGAGACAGCTAGGTTACAGTTAGTTTATGATATACTTAATTCAGCGCTAATATGGTTGTTGAAGTTGTTGGGTATGCCTGATGATAGGTAACCTAAAAGATATTTTCTTAAATTGAAGGCAATGTCCTTAAAACTGCATTGCAACTCGGAAGTATAGTTGGGTTCTCCAGTTCAAAAGTATGTTCACTTTAAGTTACGCGCAGCAAATGTGGCTTGACTTGGATTCTGTGTCGCTCGTTTAAAATATGGACGTTTTTCTAAATAATTTTTCTGATTATCTCTGGCGTTCCGACTATGAAAGATCCCTCCATTTAAGTAGTATCCAAATCTTCCCACATCTTGAACTCTATCGGGACTTTCAATAATATTTTCATCTTAGATTACCTTTTTATATAACTTCTATTGTTGCTCAACTTAGACTTCTAAGCTCTATCAGGGGTTGCAGACGTTTTGGAGAATATAAATTTACTTATGACCCTGCTAGACTCTGCCCCATATGTAACCTGTCGACAGTAGAGGATTTTTATCATTTGCTAGCTGTTTGTCCTGCCTAATCTGACTCAAGAATATCACTCTTAGGTTATCCAGCAACCACGGAAATAAATAGCCAGTATTGGCTGAGTCTTTTAAACTCTAGTTGTCCACACAAGCTCTTATACAATTTTTGAAAGTTACTTCTTTTTTTCTGCTGCATAATCTGGCTGCGCGTGGTTACTTTTATTTTATATTTGTATCTTATATTGCTACTCATTTTTATCGACCTTAGGTCAAAAAACAGATGAAAAAAAAAAAAATGTTGACTTGTTAAGTTAATTGTTACAAGCAAATTATATCAACAAATATCCAAAATCATTGATTGTTAGCTCGAAAAGTATAATTCTGCGTTTATGAGAAAAAAAAGAATGGTTTTTCTTCTAATTTCATACAAACTATCTTGCCAGTGATTTGAATTGAAGAAAATTTGTTAACTGATATTTGTTTTAATTTTTAAATTAAATTATATAAACAAATGTTTCTTATCGGAATTTAATGGTAGAAAATGGCGTTTTTTGCTTTTTTTAAAGACAATTGTTTTCAAATATAACTGGCCATATAGTTTAGTGATGCAAATTTATCATTCAATATTTTTTATATATTATTTGAGCAATTTATTTCTTGCCAGTGAAGTTTAGTAATAAAAATTTGTCTTCTAATATTTTTTGCCTATTTTTTTAACAAATGATGATTATCGATATTTACTTAAGAGTTTCCAATTTGTTCTTAGGTAAGGCAAGTTTGCATCAGATTATAGTATATTATTAGTAAGATCAGTGTTGGTTCCTAATCGACTGCATTTTCGAGTGTTAAACTCACGAAATCTTCTGAAGCCCTAGTTTCGAGCTTCTTGTACTTCTTTGGATAGCAGCCCAATTGGAAATAAAAAGGACTTAATGATTTTTTAACCGTGCAAATGCATTTTGTGCATGGATGATCACATTTAGAACTATTTGTACAGATCTACATATAGCTAGGCAGTTTAAAGAGCGTACAATTCAATTTAACTCCATCGATTTTCCGTCCACAGGAGAGAACCTTCAAAATTATGCTGAATCGTTCAATTAATCGACAGTCAACACCTTTAATCCTTGATGTTAGTTCAGGATTCCGGAAATATTTTCATGCAGTATTTCCGTCATTTGAAGTGCCCTCTCTATGCATATGAGCTTCTCTTATTATCCCAATCTCGCTTCGAAAATCTTTCTGGATCCTTCTTTGACAGCTTTAATTAGCTTGTTTTTGATCCGCTGTTTTCGCATGCGCATTGCAAAAGTCTAAACGATAGGCCGTGTTTAAAAAAAGACTCATGCAACGTAACTTAGCATCGAGTGGTGAAAGATCAAGTTGATAATCCTCCTCAATGACATCTTTCTGTTTCAATTTGGCTAGATTATTCATTTCTAAAGGGTTTTCTTTGCACAAGTGGCAAGTTGATGCACTTGGTGTTATTTTAAGTTTTTGTGCTGTTTTACCATCCAACATAGTTAACAGTATTTTATGATCTACCTGACACATAAACCTCCTGAATGCAATTTTAGTAGGCAACCTAAGATTTACTTCTTCCTATATTAGGTCTATCACAGATCTGGTTAAATCAGGTATTTCTTTAGCATATTAATATGATAATGGTATGCACAATTTTGTAGACACAGGGTTAGGATTTTCCTGAATCACTTCAGACTCTGATTTTAATCTAATGGGTACCATTGAGGCCATGAAAATTCTTTCATCAGATTCCATGTCATCTGGAAGCTTTTCTTTATATGAGCTTTGGTCTGATGTCCAGCAGCACCATATTTTAGAGAAAGTGTCATAAATTTGACACGTTTCTCTAGCACTTGTGCCTTAAAGCTCGTAATCTGCAGTATACGGTTTACTGTACGATGTAGCTTTTATTGTAATTTAATAGTGACACTTTGATTAGTAATAGTCATTGCTGAGGCAGGAGGATAATACCTTCTTTTTGTTTCTGACAGATCTTTATCTAAATATCTGCATTTTTTGCCTTTTCTTGTAAACGAATGATTTCGTACTGGTGTTTAGAAAGTTTGGCGTTTTCATTCAGTGCTAGAGCTTCATCATCCGTAAATCTAAATACGCTCGCTTTATTGTCATTTTCGTCCCTATCAACTAAAAGTCACTGATTTTATTTTCCAGTTTTATTTCACCAGTGGTTTTTAATTGACTAATAAAAGAATTTTGAATTTTAAACTAAGAATAGCTCTCTTGAATTGTTTGCACCTTCCTTTTTCTCGTCGATTTAGACACGATTTGGCCCTACATTCTCTTCGAAAATTGAGAAAAAGTAGCGCGATATGTTTTCTTTCACTATTGCTTTTTGATCCTCTTCAATCACATAATTTTCTCTGATATAACTTTAATTTTTTTTTTAATTGGGTACTTTAAGAAAAGTCATATTGAAGATGAGACCAATAACTCCATCAACAATTAAAACTGTAGTACGTAATTTAAATATTTATTTAGCGAGTTCCTTCTTTATTATAGACTTTAAAAAAGTTAAGAACTAAGCTTTACTTTCTAACAAATCAAAATCTACATTGTATTAAATACACGAACATACTCATAATTAACTTTATTAACTATTAACCTAAAAAAAATAATGAAAAATCGTTTTTCTATGCAGAAACTGATTAGAACCTCATTAAATGTTTGTAACTTAATGTCTAATTAATATTAATAATTGATTTAAAAATAAACGTAAGACTTATGAGAAACAAATTTTCTATTTGGAGGTAACTGAAATCAACTTATCTATGTTTTTTAATATCGAAGAATTACGGGGCAGAATCAACTTTCTCTGCTCGAATGTTCTACATAGAATGTCGGGAAAATCAGTTGACAGCTGGTCCCATGTTTACACTGGTTTTTCGTTTGTTTTTCATTTGCTTTGTACATAAATTCATTAGAAGCAAAAGAAAGCTTGTCATTTGCTTGTCTTTTGTGTCTCATGAAGTTATGTACAAATAAAATGAAAACCAAACGAAAAACCAGTGTCAACTTGGGATCACTTGGATCATTTAGCAAAAAAACGACATTTTTTGCCAGTAAATTCTGATAATAAACATTTTTTAATATAATTTGTTTTAAAAAATTATAAACAAATATCGGTTAACAAATTTTCTTTAAATAAACACACTAGAAAAAGAGTTTGTACAGAATTAAAAAAATAAACGATCCTTTTTTGCCCGTAAATGCCGATAATAGGCATTTGTTTATAGAATTTGTTGAACGAAATTATGAACAAATATCGGTTGACAAATTTTCTTAAATTAAAATAATGATAATCTTGTCGGGCTGTCAAAAATCAACGTTTTTTTCTAGACTGTTTTCATGTCATGCATTGTTTGGCTTAAAATGTTCATTTTGGTTTGTTTTATTGGATTTTGTAAATGCCATAACTCTGATAATTTTCATTTTATCGAAGAAAGTCTTGAGGATAAATTGTTCGACTTTACGAGTACTATAAATAGCCTTACATAGAATTTTTAAATCTTGAAAAAAATATTCTTAAATATTTTGAAAATGCGCTCTTTTTTTGAATTTTCATCCGAAATGGCTGGTTTATCAACTCGTTCTTTCCTTTTAGGCCCTAAAAAAGTGTGCTAAAGCAGAATCCAATCTGATCGATCTTTCGAAAGTTATCGTTTTTCCTGACTCAAGTGCTCTCAAAAAGTGGAGATTTTATGAAACCCAACAAAGTAAAATTTTACATAAAACCAATGCCTTCTCATTAGAAGAGAATGTAAAAAAGCAGTTGCTTTCTCTACAATGATTTCAAAATAAAAAAAAATATATCGTCAAATGTGGTCTACGGAGAGGGAATAACCAGTCACACTGCTCACTTACATGAACTCCCCTGTATGAGTGCGATTTAAACGCGTTCGGGACTGCCACTGCTGTACCATATTTCCATTTGTAATCGTACAAACTCCCCCAGCAAAAAATGTTTACAGTATCAATTGTATTATAGGTTTTCCCTGCTCAAAATAATTGATCAATAATAAAATATAATATTATGAGGAAAATAAATGCAATTATGGCGAACAGTAGGAGTTTTCTACAATGAAATTTAGTATGTACAACTTAACCTAAAACGTGAAGTCTAAAGGATCGAAATTGTAACATTAACAAGTCACTTTTCACTTCTTCAGTCCTTAAGGAGAACTGGGCTCGAGACCCGTCGCATCGCACATGACGAACACGCCAGTGCTTTAATCAGTGGTGCCATCTAGTGGCGACCGTTGAAGGAGTAGAAATCCTTACACTTCCTTCCTCCTTTAGCAACGCGTCTTAAATCTAGATGTTCCATCTGTAACGAAAATAAAAAAAAACTATTCCTTCAAAAAATAATACCATTCCTTGGAAACTTATTCATAGTAGTGTTTTTCATCGGCCAGTGTTAGGCGAACGGAGCATCGGCCTCGCGCCTTTGCTGCACTCTCCTCTTCCTCTGAACTCCTCTAATTAATCTTAAGATCTGTTTGGGGAAAAAAAAGAAATAATTAGTTATGGTTTTGGAATATATATTCTGTTTTTTTTCTTCTACCCTAACTTGTGTTCAAGATATTATCTCTAAGGTATTGGTGTGCTTCTAAAGACAGCGGTTTGGTCATCATATCGGCTATGTTTTCTTTTGTATGGATCCATCTACCATTGACCCTACCAGACTCTACGCATTTTTTAATGTAGTCACCATGGATGTTAGCCATGTGCTTTTTATATCCTGCTTCTTCTCTATCTTCTAAATAAGTTTTGATGTATTCTGCAGGATCATCGAAATTCTTAAGTTTGTGACTACCTTCTTCCTGAGTATAATCTCCAGCCGATTTATTGTCACATCAGATTCGAATGGAATATAGGGTCATCCCTATGATTTCTCTTATCGCTTTGTCTAACGATATCAGTTCCTGACACTCCTCACTCATTGTCAAGTATTATGATGGACAAGTCGAAATCGTGACATAGGATTGTTTGTGACTTCTCCAAGCCACCGGACCCCCAAAGAGTTCGATTAGGTATCCGCTGGTTGAAGTAGCGTCCTACCAATCTCTAAAACTAGCATCTGTCACGGTTTCTTGATTTTCTGGTTGAGCTCTATAATTTAATCCTAGTTCAGATGTTCCTCTAATATATCTGAGTCAGTCTAATATATCTTTTGACATCTTTCCAATCATTTTCGGTTGGATTTAATTGTTCTCTAGGCAGATAGTTGACTGCAAAAGCTATATCTGGTCTTGTGGACCCTGCTAAATACCTAGGACCTAGGAGGTGCTTAAAGTACGATTTAGGATCTGCTACTTCAAACGCCGCATCCTTCACCATCTGTTCTGCAGAACGCCTTCATTTCATCCAAACCAAAGTTTATATAGGCTCCATCCATCATATCAAAACACGGGAAAACATTTCCCTCTACGTCCAGTGGACCACCCAACTCCTCACATATACTCCTGTTCAGTTTCTCTTGATTCTTCGCATGCGGGGGTAAGTTCTGTATACTCTAGGATGCGACCTGGTATCCTAGAGACATCGTTTGAAATACCACTCCCTGGTGCCACTCAGGCACGGTTATTTACGCCTTGACTTGGGGTTTTAAGTGTGTTCGGTCTACGGGGCCTATTTTATTTGAGCCCTACCCTCTGTTTCCAGCGAGCATTCCCCTATCCGCCACCCTGGTACGCGCCAAGTAGGGGTATCACCTCCCCTCTACCACAGACAATTGTAAATAAGCAAATCTTTTTAAAAAGTTTTTTATGAATTTTGCTTTAGATTATTTATTACTCTTTGATTTTTCGTATATTTTTGTTTTTAGTGTGTGGTGTTTTATTTGACACGATTATTTATTATTACTTATTTACTTATAACTGCCAATTTTCTAGAAGTTCCTGAATATTTTACTTTAATAATGTGAAGCAGTTGATAATGGAAATATCGATGAAAAAATTACAAGCATACAACTTTTACCCTCTGTTGCGACCAGAATAAGCATCGGATCGAAAAAATGTTCGGGACTTTTTTGCTTATTTTTTGTGCCCCCCTCCCCCCCCCCCCCCCCCACCCACCCACCCTCCCACCCACGCACAAGCGCGGGCGAAAATACG
>JAAAKG020142662.1:0-11555 GCA_010014905.2 Druon quercuslanigerum
ATAAATCTAATCTATCATTCCTCTCTAAATTAAAGAATCAATCAATAACTTTAAAATTTATGATTATATAATTTTAAGCAATTTTAAACTAAAAAATATTAAAAATTGAACGATTAAACTTTTTTTATAAACTGAAAACAACTTAAATTAAAAGTTATTTTACTTTAATAGTTTAAATATCCTTAAAAAAATTTAAAACTTAATTTAAAAATCGTGATTAATTTTTCGTAATTTTATTTTTTTATCTAACCCTACAAAATGAACAAATTTCTTTATGATTCTTTATAAAATTCTTAAAATTCTTCGATTTTGTTTTTCAAAATCTGCAGAAGACTTCAGATTTCCAAATATTACTGAAAATCTAATAAAAAATTGTGGTTTTAAAAATTCCACGATTTCTGACATTCCAAAAGACTTCAGATTTTAAATTATTTAAAAACATGTCATAGATTTCAACAAAGATTCCAAAGGATTTAAAGTATTTCAAAGATTTCACGAGGATGTTAAAGATTTCCAAGATTTTACCAAAATTTTAAAGATTCTAAAGATTTTTAAAGACTTTTAAAGATTTAAAAAATTTAAGATTCTTAGAAAAGAAAGGATTTGAAAGGAAATTTAAGATTTTACGAAGATTTGAAGGGTTTCAAGGATTTCACAAACATTTCAAAAGATTTAGCAAAGATATCAAAATATTTCGTAAAGATTTCAGAAAATTTCAAGGAAATTCAGAAGTTTTCTAAACTTCCGCAAAGAATTCAAATATTCCACAAAATTCTTAAATATTTTACAAATATTTCAAAGATTTAAAAAAATTTCGAAAAAAATTCCAAAATATTTACAATAATTCAAAGATTTTAAAGATTTCACGAACATTTCGTAAAGATTTCAAGCATTTTAAAGATATCAAAAGATCTCAAATCTATCAACTAATTTCAGAAGACTTCGCAAATATGTGAAAGCTTTCACTAAAATATTAAAATATTTGAAAATATTTAAATGAATTCACAAAGATTTGAATGATTCCATAAGTCTTCAGATTTCAAAATATTTCAGGAAATTAACAAATTAATTTACAAAGATTTAAAAAAAGTGGACAAAAGATTTCAAATATTTCACGAAGCCGAAGAGCTTGTAAGCCAAATTCCAAGAGTGATCAATGATCCGTAGAAAAATTCGAAAATTAAGAGAATTGCATTGGATTTAATAAAAAAAATTCTTCAACTTACTTTGTTTAACATCAGACAATCTTGATGCAGAAGGGTATACGTGGTGAGAACTATATCCGGTTTACAAAGTTCCCTCGGATCTCTCGTTCGGTTGGCTCCATGGTGAATCAGAACCCTCATAAGTCCGCTATTCGTCCGTTTTTTAATTTCGTTCTCCCATTGCTGCAGAAGGGTAGGTGGGCACACAACCAAAGTACCGCCATCGGTCGTAAATTTTCCATAAACTTCATAAAAATACAATAAATTAAATAAGTTCCAAATATTTAATAAGTCCCATTACTTAAATTATGTAACAGATTATAGGCCCTCTTCATTTTCAAAATTCTCTGATTTTTCTTTGAATAATTTTTCATTTTGCTTGGCCATTAATATTCAAATATCTGCATTTTAATCTGGTAATACTTTTAACATAGAATCTTTTATAAACGGAATAAAACAGTATTACAGATTCAAATTATAAATTTTAAAATTCGTTAATTTATTTCAAAACAAAAAATGTCCTTTTTACTATGAAAGATTATTATAGTTTATATGTCAATAAAAAAAATTGTAAATTTTAAAACCAAAATGAAGAACTTTCAACAAAAAAAGATTTTTCACTCAAGGATGAAATAAGAAGTTTATCTAAACTGTTGAACCTTTAAGCCAAAAGACGAATTTTCTCAATAATAATTTAATTTTCAACAAACAAAAATTACTTCAGTAAAAAATTTAATTTAGACAAAACTGATGCATTTTTACCCAATAAAAATAAAATTTAAAATTAGGAAAATAAATTTTTTTACCAAAATGGAGAATTTTCAACTAAAAAAGATCAATCTATAAAAAATGGAAGTTATAATTTAAGTTATAAAATAATTTTTAAACCAAAAAAGTTTTTTTTCCACTAAACCGTTACATTTTTAATCAAAGACATATAAGCCTTTAATTAAAAAAAAACTTTTAACCATGTAGATTAAATTTTTAGCAAGTTGTTGAAATTTCAAATAAAAAAGATTAATAATCATTAAAATAGTTAAACTTTGAATCACGTCTTGTAAACAAAATAGTTGAATACTCAAGCAAAGAATAATTTTTAACCAAAAAGTTATATTTTCATTAAAAAAAAAAGAAATTTGTACTAAAGCAGATGAATTTGTAAACCAAAAATATAATTTTACAAAAATGGTTGAATTTTCTGTTAAAAAAATATTTCATCCAAAAAGTCGACTTTCCTTCAACCAAGACGGATGAATTTTTAACAAAATTGTCAGATTCTCTATCAAATAGTTGCATTTTCATCAAAGAAAGATAAAAATTTTCTTAAGAGACAAAAATTCAACAAATAAAGACTTTCCACTCTAAAAAGTATTAAAAGTTTATTTAAAATCTTGAACCTTTAAGCCAAAATACAAACTTTCTCTTCAAAAATTAAATTTCCAAACAAAAAATTTGACTTCAGCCAAAAATTAATTTTCCACGAAACTGATGCATTTTTATCCAACCAAAATGAAATTTTGAATCAAGAATTTTTGTCATCAAAAAGAAACATAACAATTTTCAACTCAAGTATTTTTTTTCAATTCAAATTTTTTTTCAAAGTTTTCAATTAAAAAAGATTAATTTTCAAGAAAATATTTCAAATTTCAACCAAAAATATGAATTTTCAACTAAAAATATAAATCTCCAGCAAAAAATTATTTTTTTTCAACAAAATAATTCAATCAAATCTTTTAAACAAAATAGATTAATACTCAAGCAAAAAGAAGAATCACTTTTAACCAAAAGTTGTATTTTCATAAAAAAATGAAATTTCAACTAAAACAATTAATTTTTTTTTAAATCAAAAAGATAAATTTTAATAAGATAGTTGGATTTTTTGTTAAAAAAGATTTCAGTTGACTTTTTACCATTAAAATATGGATTTCTAAACAAGAAATAAGTTTCTATAAAAAAAATTAATTTTCAGTCCAAAAAAACGAATATTTATTTTAAAAAGATTTTTAAAAAATAGTCGAATTATCAATAAAAAAAGATTTCAGTTGACTTTTCAAAATCAAAACAGGAATTTTTCAACAACAAAAAAAAGTTTATACAAAAAGAAACTTATTTTCAATTAAAAGACTAATCAAACCGATGAATTTTTAAATTAAAAAGATGAATTTAAAAGAAAGTAGCTGAATATTCTGTTAAAAAAGATTTCAACTGATTTTTCAAGATAAAGATATGAATGTTTAAACCAGAAAGAAGTTTATATGAAAAAAATTAATTTTATATCCAAAAAGACAAATAAAAAATAAAGGGATGACTTTAAAGAATATTCCAAATGACTTTTCAAGATCAAAATTTAATTTTCAATTAAAAAAATGAATTTTATAAGCCAAAATCTAAGAAAAAAAAATAAAGAAAAAAAGTAGTTGAATTTTCATCCGGAACAGATTTCAGTTCTCTTTTCAACGCCAAAATATTAAATTTAAACAAAAAATACATTTTCTATGAAATAGTTAAATTTTCAACAAAACAGCAGAATTCCAACCAAAAAGTATAACTTTACAACCAAATTTTTGAATTTTCAACCAAACAGTTAGATTTTTATTCAAGAAACAAAAAAAGTTGGAATTTTCAACCGAAAAGTTGAACCTTTATGAAAGAAAGATTCGATTTTTTCTAAAACAGATGAATTAAAAAAAAACCCTTAAAAATAGTTCAAGTTCATCCAAAGATGAATTCCAACACCAAAACAAGAGTTTTAGTCAATAAATTAATTTTATGCTGAATAGACCAATTTTTTAAAAAAAGTATGACTTTTTTAACAAGATTGTTCAATTTTCAACCAAACCATTTAAATGAAAAGGTTGAATTTTCATCGAAAAAGATTTCAATTGACTTTTCAACATAAATATAGGAATTTTAAACAAAAAGTAAATTTTCTGAGAAAAAATTGAATTTGCAATAAAACAATTGCATATTTGCCCAAGAAAGATGCAATATTTCTACTAAAAAATATAAACTTTTAAAGAAAAGGTTAATGTTTCACGAAGACTTGAATTTGTAACCCAAAAATACGTTTTTTAAAAACAAAAACAGTTGAATTTGCAATGAAAACTTATAAATTATAACTAAAAAGATACTTTCCAGGAGAAAATTTTTATTTTAAGTACGGTCCCTTACCTACTTTTTTCAAAATTACCTTTGGTTTTAACTCTTTTTTTGCCTTTTGGTACAATAGGTGCATCCCAGTCGTCCCCACTGTCTGCGCTATCAACTCCACATCTTGCAGAATTCTGACGTCGTTCAATCGGAATCGAATGGACTATTAAGGCAATCATTGTAAGCGTTTTTCCCAGACCCATATCATCCGCTGAAACGAAATAATAGTTTCAATTTTTTCAAGAAATTTAATATTCTCAACTAAATTATTTAATCATTGTTAAAAGAAATTGAATTTTTATTCCATACCTAAGATTCCACCAGGACATGACTCTGTGCACTCCCTTTGAAGCATCCATTTCAGAGCCTTCTTCTGATGAAGCATCAGTTTTACTCTCAGTCCGAGTGGATCTTCTGCAAATTCGTGATCTTCTGGGCACCCAGAAAGTGCTTGCTGCAACTCCTGGACCCCCTTAGCAATGGCCTCATGGGACGATGAAAATCCTTTCAATAACTCTTGAAAATTCACTTTCTTCGAACCGTTCATGAAAGTATTATAATCTTTCTCTTCTTCATCCTGATTCCCTTCCGAATCTTCATCAGAATCACTAGAGGCTTTTAAAGTAGCCGCGAAATCAGCCTTTAAAATTCCAAGTCTGAATTCTCTATCCTTGATTTGTTTCTCGAGCGAATTGCGTTTCGCAAACTTTAAACTGCTTCGACTCAATTTATTCTAGAATTTGCAAAAGTTTTCTAAATTAAGCATATTAGTTAATTCAGTAGGAATGTTTACCATTAAGACATTAATTATCCTTTTATAAAATCAGTTTCATAAAAAAAATTCGTGTAAATGTATAAAAATAGAACACATTTATAATAATTGTTTCTTTTTATTTATGAAAGTAATTTTATTAAAAGAGTTGGCAAATTATATTACAATCTATTCTTATATAGCTCATCATGATCGAATAATTAAATAAATACATGGCATTAGGAGCATAATTAATCATTTCTTAAATTTTTGTCTAAAGTCCATGAATATAAATAATAATTGTTGCTTTTAATTTTATCTTATCTGCATATACTTTAAGTAAAATTATTTGAATACTAGATTGAATTCACAAGACAAATTTTTTACCAAAACACATTTCAAAAGATTTCAAAAATTTCGCAGATTTTAAAATATTTTAACTTTTTTTTTAAATATTACTGAATATTTTTAAAATGTCGCAGATTCAAAAAATTTCATATTCCAAAAGCATTCAGATTTCAAAATATTAAAAGCCAACAACGTACATTAACGTTTTCTACCAAATTTCAAACTATTTTCAAGATTTTCAAGATTTCAAAAGATTTTAAAGATTTCAAAAAATTGCAAAATATTACAAAGTATTTAAAAAGTTAAGCAGATTTCAAAGATTTCACGAAAATTTCCAAAAATTTCACACTAAAAACATTACCATTATTCATTACTTGATTTTATTCTTAAAGTTCATGAAATTGAATATTTCAAGAAAAAATATTGCATTTTCAAAACAAGAAAGATTACTTTTACCCAAATAATTAAATTTTCTATTTAAAAGTTGAATTTTCTATCACGAAAGATGAATTTTTAAGAACACATATTTCAAAAGATTTGAAAAATTTCAAAGAATTTCAAAATATTACTGAATATTTTAAAAATTTTCCAGATTTCAAAGAATTCGCAAAGTTTTCAGATTCTGCAAGACATCAGATATAAAAATATTAAAAGCCAACACAATACATTAATGTTTTCTACGAAATAAAAATTTTTTTCAAAGAATTCAAAGATTTCGTAAGGATTTGAACGATTACACAAAGATTGCAAGGATGTAAAGGATTTCAAAAGACTTCAAATTTAAAAATATTTCATTGATTTCATAAAGATTCCAAAAGATATCAAATATTTCAAAATATTTCAGAATTTTCCGCAAAGATGTGAAGATTTCACCGAAATATAATGATATGAAAACGTTTAAATGAATTCACAGAAATTTAAATGCTTCCATTAGCCCTTAGATTAAAAAGATTTCAAATATTTCAGAACGATTCCAAGGGGTTTAAAGATTTCAAAAGATTTCAGAAAATTCACCGGATTTGAAAGATTTAAAAATATTACAAAGTATTTCAAAGATTTTAGACAGATTTCAATGATTTAAAAATGTTACTGAAAATTAAAAATATTCGCAGATTTCAAGGATTTCAAAAATTCCAAAAGACTTCAGATTAAAAAATATTTTGAAAGATTTCAGAAGATTTGGCAAAATGTAAAAGATTTTAGTCAATCTTACAAGACTTCATTAAAATATTAAAAGATTTGAAAATGTTTGGACGACTTCACAGATATTTTAATGATTCCATAAGCCTTTAGATTTCAAATGCTTTTAAATATTTTAGAAATATTTAAAAGATTTCAAGGATTTCCAAGATTTCAAAGGATTTCAAAGATGGCAAAAGATTTTAAATATTCCCAAAAATTTCAAAATACATATTTCAAAAGATTGAATATTTAAAAAGTTGCGCAGATTTTAAAGTTTTCAAAAAAACTTAATATTTCAAAAATTGTACAGATTTTACGAAAAATTCTAAAAACTTTCACAAAGTTTCCAAGGATTTCAAAGATTAAAAACACTAAAAACTAACAAATCATTTTTTGAATTTTTTCCTAAATTTCCTGAAATTAAATAGTAAAAAAAATAGTAAAAACGCTTCCAATTTCTAGCATTTCAAGTAAAAAATGGTATCTAACTAGAATATTAAAGTGGAATCTTCGATCAAAAAGATGAATTTTCAACCAAACAAATTTTTTAATAAAAAATGAACGTTAAATTGTTGGTTAAAAAAATGTATCTTCAGGAAAACAAACTCGAATTTTCAACCAGAGATGAGTTTTCGACAAAATAAATACATGAATTGTTATCTAAAAAGACAGATTTTCAACGAAAAATTTATTAGTTAAATTGGCAGTTCAAAAAAATTAGTTTTTAATGAAAGAGATGAATTCTAAATCAAACATATGATAAGACTCTTCAATTTAAAAAATACACTTTTTACCAAAACAAAAAACATGACTTTTCTATAAAAAAATACAACAATTTCCTATAATTATCGACAAAAAATTACTTTCTAAAAAATAGTTAAGTTTTTAATAAAATGATTCAATATTTAAGTAAATAGTAGAATATTTAAACAAACGAGGAATTATGGACTAAAAAAGACTTACCAAATAATTCAATTTTCAACAAAAGGGTTACTGTTTCCACCGAATAGTACAATTTTTGACCAAAAGAAATAAACATATAACAGTAGACTTTTGAAATAGATTTAACTTTCAACCACAAAATATAATTTTCAATTAAACAGTAGAATTTTTAAACAAGAGATCAATTCTGGACGAAAAATATAATAGACTTTTCAATAAAAAAGAATACAATTTTTACCAAATGAAGATAAGATGAATTTTCATCAAAACAGGTCATTATCGACCAAAAAAATTACTTTCTAACAAAATAGTTGAATTTTCAATGAAATAATTCAACTATACAGTAGAATTTTTGATCAAAAGAGATGGATTCCGATCTAAACATATATAGGAGGAGACTTTTGAAAGAAATAGATTTAACTCTCAATCAAAAAATATAATTCTTATTCAAACAGTAGAATTTTTAACTAAAAGAGATAAATTTTGAAATAAAAATATAATAGAATTTTCAACGAAAAAGAATTCACATTTAATATTTAAAAAATACGAATTTTCCACCAACAGTTGAATTTTATACCAAACAAGATCAATCATCATAGTATAAAAGGAACTTTTTTTCAAAGAGAGAAACAATATTTTTTGAAAAAAATACCAAAAAAATCTTTTGAAATATTCCTGGTTTTCAAAAAAAAAAAAAGTTTCATATTTATTCCCGGTCAGTGTCCACCCTGAATAGGTTGAACTAAAAAATATTTAATTTACCCTGTCGGACTGAATATCATTTTCCAGCTGGCTGATTTGTGAAATCAAATGACACCTTTGCGGAGGCACAATGTTTGAATTTGTATTGAGGAATTTAGACACATCCGGTGGCAAATCATCATCGGTCCCAGTATCTGTAAAAAAAATTATTTACAATTTTGTTTGCAAACTTTTGGAAGAATAATTTTTACAGGCCTCACAGTCCCTATGGGATAAAATATAGGGGCCAGTGGGTACTTTTTTGAAGAGAAAAAATTCAATATTTTAATTACTGGTCACTTTTTCTTCAGCAGTTCTAATAAACAATAATCAAACTAAATATTTAATGTTATAACTAAAAAAGGCAAATTTTCTGCTCAAAGGAAATAAATTTTCAACCAAATTGTATAACTTTGGTTGCGATTCGCCGGACAATTTCAAATTCCCGGTTATTTCCCGGTCAACCAAAAGTAACATATGCATATCTTCCATCAAATGCAAACATTTATTTTAATTAATAACGTTTATTTTAAACATCCTTTAACACAACAGAGCAAAACATTATAAAATAAGTGAATTTTAAAACAAAAATTTAAATTTTCTACTAAAAAATATTATTCTTTAACAAAACATGGTATATTTAAAATTTTAGTCGAAAAAAATTAATTTTCAACAAACAAATAAACAGATTTTCAAGAAAATAGTTCAATTTTCAACATAACTGATAACCAAAATGTTGAATCTTCAACTAGAATAGTTGAATTTTAAAGCAACAATATGAGTTCACATAAAACAAATAATTTTCAAATGAAATAGTTGAATTTTCAACAACAACAAATTAGTTTTCAGTAAAAAATATAAATGATCAAAACTTAAATAATTAAATTTGATGTTCAAAAAATTAATTTTTAACCAAACAGTTGGATCTGAAATTAAAAATATTCAATATTCATTGCAAATAAATTAAACTTGTAGTTACAAAAAATAACTTTCCTAAAAAAATTAACTTTCCACAAACAAAAACTTTTTTTAAAAATAATTACATATTCAAAAAAGTGACTAATTTGCAACTAAAATTGCAAATCCGAAACTGGAATAATTAAATCTTAAACCAGAAAGATGAATTTTCAACTAAAATGCCGAATTTTTAACTAAAAAAGATCGTTTTTCAAATAAACATTGAATAATTAAATTGTTAGTCAAAAAACTAATGTTCAACCAAAGACAATTACATTTTCAAACAAAGGAATTAATTTTCATTTAAAATAATGTAATATTCAACTGCAATAATAGTTTCATTTTCAGTTTCAAAAACAAAATAATTATCAACCAAAAACGAAACAAATTTTTAACCAAATAGTTAAATTTTTCACACAAAAATCGTTTTCATACAAAGAAAAAAACAACTTTTCGATCAAATAGCTCATATTTCAAGTAAATAAATGAATTTTTAATTAAAATAATTAATCTTCAACAAAAAAATTAATTTTGAATAAAGGAGATTAGCTTTCGACGAAGTAATTTCATTTCAAAATTTGAAAGATGAATTGTCAACTAAATTATAAATATTTAACTGGAATACTTAAATTTTTAACCAAAAAGGATAAATTTCAAACAAGAAGATTAACTTGCAAAAAAAAAGATAATTTTCTACCAAAAAAATTAATTTGCAACAAATGATGTGGATTTTTAAACAAATAAGTTCGTTTTCGTTTAACAATGATAAATTTTTAACCAAATGGTTAAACTGTAAACAAGAAAATATGAATTTTCAACTAAAAATGAACATTGAAATTTTCAGCTGAAGGAATTAATTTTCAACCACACTGATGAATTTTCCACTACAATGATGGATATTCAACTGGTATAGTTCAATTTTATACCAAAAAGACCAATTTTCAACCATAAAGATTTTTGCACACAAAAAAAGCGAATTTTTTAAGAAGGTAAGTAAATTTACAATCTAGTTTCATTTCTAAATAAATAAAAGAATAAATAAAAATTCAATAATTAAATATGATTTAATTAGAGTAAACTGAGGGAATCTGGAAAATCTGCCACTGTAGATAAAATATAAATCACTTTGCTAAACTGAGTAGACAGGGTATAGAATTATTAAATAATGCTAAAAACATAATTTATCATTTCTCGAATTTGTCTCAAACTACATGAATTTAAATAAAAATTCAAACACATTTTTATTTTCAACCAAAAGGATTAATTTTCAACTGACAAAGATCAAGTTTCAAACAGCTGAATTTTGAACTAAAAAATATCACTTTTCAACCAAAAATGGAATAGTTAAATTTTCAGTTAAAAATTATTCTTATACAAAAAAAACAGATTTCTTTTTAAACAAATTTAATTTAACCTTTAACCAAATATTTTTATTTTCAAACAAAAAGATGTCAATAACCAAAAAAAAATGCAATACTTAAATTTTTAAGCAAAAAATTGATTTTTAAACAAGACGAATAATTTTCAAACAGGAAAATTACTTTTCTAACAAGAAAGACGATTTCTAAATTAAATACATGAATTTTTAATTAAAAAATGGAATTTTTAGTTAAAGAAGACCCACTTATAAATAAACAGTTAAATTTTCAATGAAACTAATGAATTTTCATCTAAAATTATCAATCTTTGTCTCGAATAAATGAATTTTAAACAAAAAGATTAATTTTCTAGAAAAGATTTCACGATGAATTAAAGTCAAAATTAAAAATACATGAATGTTCAATAAAATATTTGCATTATCAAACACAAATAAAACAATTTTTCAACCAAATAGTTAAATTTTAAACACAAAAGATCCATTTTCAAAGAAATAGCTGAATTTTGAACTTAAAAATATCACTTTTCAAACAAATAGCTGAATTTTAAACTAAAAATACTACTTGCCGACCAAAAATGGAATAGTTAAATATTCAGTTAAAAAAATTATTCTAACACAAAAAAACAGACTTCTTTTTAAACAGATTTAATTTAACCTTTAACCAAATAGTTTTATTTTCAACCAAATACATAAATTAATTACTAAAATGATCAATAGTTAATTGCAATATTGGAATTTTTAATTAAAAAAATTAATTTTTGGTTAAAGAAGACCCACTTTTAACTAAACAGTTAAATGTTCAATTAAGCTAATCAATTTTTAAATAAAATTATCAATCTTTGTCTCGAATAAATGAATTTTAAACAAAAAGATTAATTTTCTAGAAAAGATTTCACGATGA
>JAAAKG020142663.1:0-11555 GCA_010014905.2 Druon quercuslanigerum
TATATAATTTTCTAAAAAACAGTAAAAATACCACCGCACGGTCGCACTGGGAGCAACCATCATCTAAAAAGTGACATCGGCACCCAGTAGAACCGCGGCAAATCACACCCATGACCACGTCTCACGACCGTGAGATAGATGATACATAATATCTCAATCACAAAGTTTAATTTCTCTTATTTTTATTGAATAGCCTAAAGAAACTCTTGTATCGTACAGAAATATGTATTATTAAAAATAAAGAAAACCCATTTTTCTTTACACATAAAAGTAAAACCGTCGATTGGCCACTGTTTACAGTCATCGAATATAGACGATTCCGCTTCGTGCGCGAAAAAGATGAGCAAAATCTCATAACCCGTACAGAAATAGCCAGGTATCTTGCCTGTTACAAGCTTGGGCCAGGCCGGGGGCCCCTAGCCTGGCTTTAGCTTGTATTTTGCAATGAGTCGACCTCGAATCCGGCTAGGTAGGTAGTGGCAAGGTTCCTTAAATGTATTGAAGATAACGTTGGATTATTCTGTGCATTATCTAATTTCCACTATATAGCTTTGTGCTTGCTTACAAGAGTATCATATTAGAAAGTCGTAAAATGCCTAAAATAATAAAAAGTACTAGTAGAGTCAGGAGACATCGAGCAAGAACCACTATTCCATATTTGCGTGTGAATTTCAAAAATAAGTTTTTGGCCCTCCCTATTCTTTCAGGTTCTTTTCTTTAGAATTTGAATATACCGCGCTGGACCTAAATCTTGTTGATTGCTGTTCGCCCATTCGAGGGTTCGACTAAATCACGGAAGGCAACATAGCAAAAACTAAACACATATTTGTCCAAAGTTCGGGATGAGACAAATTGACAATAGACAAGACACTATGTTTAAAAATAATTTCTAGCTGTATTCCAAAAAATAATTTTTACTCCTAATTGGAAAAATAAGCTGATAGAAAAGATTAGTATGGCAAAAGTTTTCTGATAATTTATATAAAGCAGAAGAGTTTTCTAGTTAAGTATTGTCAAAATTGCAATCGAGATGACGTCGCCATTTTACCTTCTTCATTGTCCTAATTTTCGGATGGCATAGCATGATTTTTTATTTGTGACAATAATGTTGAAAATTGTTGTAGTCAATTCAGAAAAGTGAAATCGTGATGGATTTAAAATAAATATTCTTTTGTTTTATTGGATTAGTAAAGACATAAGTAAACATTATATTATTTTGCATTTTGCAAACCTTAACCTCACTTTCATTTCATACCCACCTTAAGCTGTAGGTCCCCCTATGTCGGGGACACACTGCTCTCATCAGATCACTTGATTGCATTATAAAAATGCGTCCGTGATTGATGATATATACCGGGACAGCCCCATGCAAAACTATTCCAAAAATATAAAAATCCAACGCTTAAACCAAAAATGCCTTCGATATGTTGGGCAGTAACCATCTTAAGCCTGTGACAACATTATAATTATAAAATACATATAGCTCTAAGAAAGAGATGCCTGTTGTTACCTTTTACGCTCCTGCCGCTGTTTAAGTAAGACAGTAGTAAAAGACGAGCTCCCCACTACACCATGCTCATTATTCTTACCTACAACATCATCGGAAAATATTTCAAGCATCGTATTAATTCATCTTATAACATCCTCATCTCATTGGTCACTTGACTTGGTCCGTGGCTATGATGAAAGGCCGCACAGTGGTGTAAAATAAAAAAACGGGGCTCAAATAACTTATAGGGCACAATTCATGACTGATTTTTGATTATTTTTTATAGAAAAATTCAGCGTTTAATTTTGAACAGAATTATGAGAGCCGATTTTTGAACTTTCGTTTATTTAAACTTTTACGTTAATGCAAAAAGAGGAAAAAATATCGATTTTGACGGTTTTATTTTTTTGTCTTCTGAAAAAATGTTCCCTTGATCAATATTGCTTTAATTTGATGCACAGGCGTGCATGAATAAAAAAATGGTTAATTTGTTAAGTTAATTGTTATAAACAAATTTTAATAACAAATAGCCAAAATCATGGATTTTTCGCTCGAAAAGTATAATTTTGTGTTAAAATTGCTTGCATTCACCGTGAAAATGATACTTGATCATGAAAATTTGTCATTTGATATTTGTTTATATTTTTTAAAACAAATTATATAAATAAATGCCTACTATCGGCATTTATTGGAAAAAATAATCTTTTTCCTACTCATTCTGTACAAGCTTTGTTGACAGGGATTTTAATTGAAGAAAATTTGTCAATCGATCTTTGTTTGTAATTTTTTTTAACAAATTATATGAAAAAATGCCTATTCTGGTCATTTATGGGCGAACAAGTATCGTTTTTTTCTCTTATTCTGTACAAACTATTTTCTCAGTGATTTTAATTTTAGAAAATTTGTAAATCAATATTTGCTTATAATTTTGTTCAACAAATTATATAAACAAATGCCTATGATCGGCATTTATAGGCAAAAAAGTATCGTGTTTTCTTATTATTACGTACAAACTGTCTTGTCAGTGATTTTAATTAAAGAAATTGTGTCAATCGATATTTCTTTCTAGTTTTTTTTAAAAATAAATTATAATAAAAAATGTTTATTTTTGGCATATACTGGCAAAAAATGTCGATTTTTAAGTGACACCTATATGTAGATCTGTACGAATGTTTGTACATTTCATCATCCGTCCACAACATTCTTTTGCACGGTGGAAAAATCATTGAGCCCTTTTCAGTTTCAATTGGCCTGCTATCCGAAGAAGCACAAGAAACTCGAAACGAGGACTTCAGATGATTTCGTGAATTTAACACTCGAAAACGCAGTTTATTATCAGCAAAATTGATATTACTCATAAATTACTGATCTCATCTGATGCTGCTTGTCTTACCTAAGAACAAATTGGAAACAGGTTGATACTATCCTTGCCGCGGAGGCTCTCGAGCTCCTGCTTGTAGCACTCCGGAATGAAAGTTATCATTAATTAGAATACGATAAGAAGAAAAAACTATCTTTTTTATTAAATATCGGTGATCATCATTTATTTCAAAAATAAGCAAAAAATATCAGAAGATAATTTTTTATTACGACACATCACTGGTAAGATAGTTTGTAGACAATTCGAAGAAAAAGCGATCTTCTTTTGTCCATAAATGCTGATAAAAAAAATTTTCTCATATAAATTGCCTAAATAATATATCAAAAATATTGAATGATAAATTTTCGGGACTGAACAACATGGCCAATTATATTCTAAGACAATTAGCAAAAAATAACATTTTTTGCTAGTAGATTCCGATATTAAACATTTTTTCATATAATTTATTTTTTTAAATTATAAACAAATATCGGTTAAAAAGAATAAGAAGAAGAAACTATTCTTTTTTGCCCATAAATGCCGATAATAGGAATTTGTTTATATAATTTGTTAAAAAAACATATCATCAAATATCGGTTGACAAATTTTCTTCGATTATAATCACTGACAAAAGATTGTTTATACATAATAAGAAGAAAAAACGATTCTTTTTTGCCCATAAATGCCGATAATAGGCACAATTATACTTTGCGAGCGAACAATTTATGATTTGGCCCTTTGTTAATATAATTACTTTATAAAAATTGACTTTCCAAGTCAACTATTTTTTTTCAATAATGCACTCCTGTGAATAAAATTCACCCGATAATGAGAAGAGGAAACAAATTTTCAAGAAGTTAAAAAATAAAACCGTCAAAATCGACACATTTACCTCTTTTTGCATTAACATAAGAGTTTAAAAAAACAAAAATTCATAAATCAACTCATATAATTCTATTCAAAATTAAGCGCTGAATTTTCCTAAACAAAAAATCCAAAATTGGTAATGAAATGCGCCCTACAAGTTATTTGGAGCCCCGTTTTTTCATTTCAACCCACTGTGGTCTCGGTTGATTTAGATAGTTTTATATCTAAAATATTGTTACCCCTCTCTTCAGATCCATGAAGCTCATTAGAAAATGATTTACGAATTTTCATCAGAGCGTACATGTATCTGAAACGACGTCCATGTAAATTAAGACCTCCTGTCAAGCGCATCATGTACCCTGCTCGAGCTAGTCTTAGGATATGAAGTAAAGATGATACAAAAGCTTTGTCTAATAAAAAAATCCCTTCATAAAGCGGGTTGATAAAGGATTGATGAAAACAGTTTTAGACATTTATTTTTAACGTAATCAAGTTTTTTCGGATGTCAAGACCAAGCAATTTAATTATATTGACCTGGATATGAATAATATTTTATAATCAATTTCACATTAGGGAACGATAAATGCAGTTCGTGATGCGCTTGTCATCTGTTATAAAAGCTCCCTAATCGAAAATACGAGCAGTGCCATATGACGATAACCACCATGATTGAGGGTCTTCTAATACCAGTAGTTACAAAGGAATTTCAGTAGCACGTGGTCGATCGCGTTCGAATTATACAGAAGCGGAAAAAGGATTGCTTCCAGGATGAGGAGAAATTGTTAGCGAGACGGAGGCTGCTAATTTGGACACCAGTCTTTATGGGGGTGGCTATCGCGTCAGCCGTATACAGGGTATTAAATATAAATAGTACATAACGCGCAGACCAGGGGTAGCAGGAACGAATGAATGTGTCATACCGGGTAAATGCGGTTGTTGTTGGTACGTTCAATTAGATTCGAGGGATTTCCGAGTTGACTGACAGATAGTGACTGATCGTTCTTTACAGTTGAATAGCGCGCGAGATTAATCGGAGAAAACACGAGAAGTCAGCTGCATCATGAAATCTGCTTGTACAATTTCATGACATCGCATCCACTCGATATCTACCCTACATTAAACAATTGACTTTCAAAATGAGTTGACTGCAGCACCGGGACAGATATGTTTTTTTTCTTCAAATAACATCTTTATTCCTTTACCATTTTAATTATTTTTTGCAATAAATAAATCTATTTATTCGGGTGGGCCGAAAGAAAAAAATGTACGCAGTAAAAACAAAATCTGAAATTTACGCTGGACTTGTTTTCATTTTTGTCTAAAATTAAGTCGGTACCTTTACTTATTCATGAAAATAGTACTTAAAACAAGTATTAAAACAAAAATAGGACACTAATTAGGCTGAATTTTAATCTATTACTCTTAAAGAAACGTTTAATTGTCTTGTACTAGGATAAAGATACCCCGAACTAAAAAAAAGACTGCAATGAAGTTATTTTTCAGTCTCCGAAAGTTTTAAGTTGTAACGCCATTAGCATAAAGTTCGTAATCCGACAAGAGTCGAGTGATGTGACAAGTGCAATATCTGGAGTTAATCATTCCATATAATATATTTTATTCTAATAAATACAGGGTGATAGATTTGATGCTTTCACGATTATTCATTATGATAAAGTAGATGTTTCGGGTTTCAATCGTGTACAAAACTACGAATTTTGCCGACGTTTCGTGAACATTGCAGTTCACTTCATACTGGGTGTACTTATTTTTGTTTCGTCCTTTGTGCTTCCTTTAAGCTTTAATTTCAGAAATTCAACCGAAGAGAAAACTTGCTTATTTATATACGCGTAGATTTTATTGTAATCGTAAAAGTTAAGATTGTAAATATAAAAAATTAATTTTTCAAAAAAACGACACGAGACGAAAAAAAAATTTATGATTGAGAAAAAAAATTCATGATTGAGGAATAAAATTATCCGGAATTTGACACCACAATTTGTAACGGATCTCCAGGTACGTAAACTCTCGAAAAAACGAACGGGTAAAATCGAAGCTTTAGCAAACTTTTTTATGTCCTAATATAACCGATAAGTTCATTAATCAGCCATTTTGGATACAAATTCAAAAAGTTATAGAATTTTCAAAATTTTGGGGACCATTTTTTTTTAGATTCAAAAATTGTATTAAGGCTATTCGCATTACTCAGAAAGCTGAAAAAAATAATTTTATTGACTTATTTGATGAAACGAAAATTATCAGAGTTATAGCATTTTCAAAATTTTAAACATCGATCGAGAATCCTAATTTTAAGCCAAACAACGCATGAATCTACAAATTTATTAATAATCACTTCTTTATAGTAGGCGAACATTTCGTTTTTGTTCGTGAAAAATAACATTAAAAATAAAAGAAAATAAACAATAACCGATAAATGACATATGTTAAGAAAATAAATTATTTATCCAAAATTGTCCAGCTAAAACACATCTACTCATTTTTTATTAATCACTTTTTGATAGGTCTCGTAGTTTTGGTTTTAATCATAAAAATTAGATTGAAAATGAAAATGAAATTTTTTGGAAAACAACAAAAGGTACGAAAACAAATTGATGATAAAAAATTGTTCACCCAAAGAAAAATAAAAATTTGTTACAATTTATCACATTCTTATCATTTATGATCGAGGAAGTAACAGATGCACCGCAACATTCAAGTTTTGAATTAAACGACGCAAAATAAAAAAAAGTCTTTAAAACAAATTATAGCTTTTAAAAAATCCTACAAAATTTCTCTAAACTATTTTTTAATAGGAATCGTCATTTTGTTTTTATTTGCCGAAAGTAGAATGCAAAAAATCTAAACTTCCAGTATTACGCCAAAAGACGCGAGATACGTAATAAATCTTAAAGAAGACATGTAGGATATTTTGTTTTATCCATAACAAATAATATGAAAACAAAAATTCTATTTTCAGCATAACAACGCGAGCCAGACATAATTTACTGAAGAAATCGTTGTAGTTTTCTATTTATTTTAAGGTAATTCTTGTACTGTACTTAATTAATCAGAAAATTTAGAATATGAAGACGCATATATGTATACTGGGATCTGAACGCGATCTTTTTCATTAATTTTTATTCAGCATTCTAAGTGGAAAGAACGAATACCTGAGAGCGATACACGAGGTGACACATTATCAAGCGCGAGGCGCGAGATCAATCAGTCGCGCGCTGTAGACACGCTCAAACTTGCGAGCGAAGCGCGTTGCGTGCCTAGCGCCCAATAAGAATTTGCCCACGCAACGGGCGGATTTCGGATAGGGCGCGTAGCTTTGGTTTTATTCGTAAAAATTATATTCAAAATTAAAAGATTAACTATTCAAAAAACTAACAGAAGATTTGAAAAAAATCAATACACAAAAGTTGTTCACCCAAAAGAGATTTCAGAACTTGCTGTTCATAACTTTTTCATAGGACGCTTAGATATTCTTTTTAACACAAAAAAAAATTAGAATGAAAATAAACTAATTACATTTTTGGAAAAAGGCCGAAATAATAACATTTTTAGAGATTCAATTCAAGATTTAAAAAAATTATACCTAGCAGTTGTTCACCTCAAAACAGATCTGAGACTTTTTTTATTAATTAATTAAAATTTTTTAAAATCCGTTTTTGTAAAAACGAAATAAGAGGTGAAAGAAGCGTAAAAAGCCTTTTAACCAATTAAGATCTGCAAACTTATTTTCAATAATAATTTGATAGGGGTCGTTGTTTTTGTTTTAATAGTAAAAAATGATATTGAAAATAAAAAAATTAAATTTTTAGAGATCCAATTCAAGATTTTAAAAAATGAATAGAAGAAATGTTTTTACCCAAAAGAGATCTAAAAATTTGTTATTGATTATTTTTTTAATGCATGCCCAGATTTTTTTTCAATACTAAAAAATAATAATAAAAATAAAAAAGTTTAATTTCTAGAAATCCAATACATGATTTGAAAAAAATGAATAGGCAAAAGTTGTTAACCCAAAAGAGATATAAAAATTTTTTATTTATTATTTTTTTAATAGGAACTATAGGTTTTGTTTCATTAGTAAAAACAATAACAAAAATTTTAGACATCTAATTCAAGACTTTAAAAAAATGGATAAAGAAAGGTGTTTACCCAAAAAATGTCTAGAAATATGTAATAATTATTTCCCAGGGTTACTGTTGGACTGAGAAATCGGGAAATGACCGGGAATTTTCTGAGCCCGGAAAAAAGCGGGAAATGACCTGGAACTTATTTCCTGACCGGGAATTTTACACCTTCAGAAGAAAAATCTTTCCAAGTTCGCTTTTAACAGTTTTTAAAATAGTTAGTTGAATTTATATATTTTTCAATTATGATATAATTCAGTTCATAATGCGTATTTCAGACATCTTTTATTTTAAAAATTCATCATCTTAGGTTTTAATTTTTAGGCGTATATTTTTAATTTAAAAAATTTTAAAGTGCGGTCTTGAAGACTTAAACAATTAAAAATTAAAAGCGTTTAAAGTTGAACTTTTCTGATGAAAACAATATTATTTTATCAAAGGTTAATATAAATATATGAATAAATAATTTTTAAACTGAATCTGTATTTTAAGTATTAAAAACTGCACAATAATTTATTTGATAAAACGATTTTAAATTCGTTCAAAGTTAAAAAATTTGTAGATTGTTACTGTTTCAATTAAAAAGGCTTAGTCATTAAAAAATTTAAAGATGCGATTAAAACTTAATAAACTATTTTTAACTTCAAAATAACTTAATAATATTTTCTTAATTAAAGGTTTTTAATCAAATAAAAATATTGTTACACTGCAACTTATTCAATTCTTAACCCATTTAATTAGAAATTTTTTAATTAGGAAAAATAATAATTATTTAATATTTAGCAATATTTGACTGCTAATTAATAACGAGTAAATTAAGGCCACATATTTAAAAGTGAACCATTTGAATTTTAATTGTTTGATAATAAAAGCGTTGAATTGCTACAATTTCAAAAAGCTCTTAAACCTTTTAAGGTTTTATTTTTTATTGTTCTATTTAAAAAATGTGTAATTTGTAGGGAAACTTATTGAATTTTTATGTCGAAATAATAATTGAACACTTATTATTTGTAGAAAAAATTTGAGCAATTTTAAAAGATATTTAGAAGTTTTGAAAAGATTCAAAATTAATTTAAAACTTGAAATGATACCAAGTAATTTAAACGAAGTGTGTAAAAACGTTGTTTACAACTTCTAAGCCTATTTTAAAATCAATAGAATTTTTCCTACAATTTTTAAAAAATCCTTCCAATTTTTTTTTAAATCCTTAAAATTTTCCTAGGTCTTTTTTGAAAATTTCTATAAATCTTTTTAAACATTATGTTAAAATAATTTTTCAAAGTGAAAAATCATTTTTTTTCCTAGGAATATTAAGAAAATGTTTTTATTATTTTGAAGACTTTCACAATTCATAAAAAGCTTCTAAAGTTTGCGATTGAATCTTGAAAAAATCTGCATTTTGTTTTAAATTAGGTTGTGGACATTTGCGACGAAATTTCTGTGTAAATAGTACTCGGTAAAATAATGAGTGTTCAATTCTTATTTATAAATACAAATTTGAAGGAAATTGTTTTAAATTCGCAGGATTTTCTAGAAGTTTTAGGATAAATTCAATTAATTTTAAAAGTTATTTAGAATATTTGAAAGCTTTTCAAGGATGAATCAGAGTTTGAATATCGTTATGAAAATGAGTTTATTCAATAGCAAAAAATACAGGTACATATAATTCGAGCTTGTACTTGACCTCGCACAATGGTATCGACGATAAAGTTCTGATGTAAAAATATTTTAATTCGCATATCCAGTAAAAGTCGATGCCATAAATTTAATCAAGTGAAAGGAAATAATTGTGATCTAGGAAATTAAAATACAGATCGCAGCTTAGCACGCTTCGCCGTCGATTTGAGACAGAGAACCAAGCGATAGCTAAGTTCGTCATTCAACATGATGTACGTATAACGGATTTGGAGCTCGTCTTGCTTTTTTTTTTATCAATAGATCAAATTGTTTCCATCAGAAATATAAAGGCGATGTATAATAGCGTCTCGGAATGAGATATGCCTATTTCCGGAATTAATTCTCTCTAAATCTGAAATGGTTAAAATTTCACTATTTGAATAAGTGAAAGCCATTTTAATCTTAAAATAGTGAAACCAATTTCTTCCACTATTTCAATGAGTAAAATTCTCCATTGTCATAGTGCAATTTTCACTAGCACTTAATTAGTGAAAAATGACGAATTCAAATAGTGAAACTGAAATTAAGGAAAAGTATGACCTCAATGTCTTATTTTTAAACGTACCACTTTGAAATATACTTATAAGTTAATAATATAACTGTAATGATAAATAGTAGTTCGCGTCATACATTTATTTTGAAAAAATAATGTTTTCAAATATTTTTTTCTATTCCATTATTTGCAATAAATAAGTGATATTCATTTTTAAAGAACAATTATTTTAAATGTTTGAAATCAGAAATTTTATTGTTCGGGAATTTTCCAATTCGGGATTCTTACATTTCGGCGATTTTTTAATTTGTGGAAATTTATTATTCGAGAATTTTTCAATTTGAAAACTTTAAAATGTCGGGAATTTTAGTTTTAGGGATTTTTCAGTCGTCCCTTAAAATATGCAATTTTAATTTTATTATTTGTGTAGATAATTTCTTTGCACAGTAAAAAAAAGGATCAATTTTATCGTAGAGAATTTTGCTGCAGCGATCAATTGACTCTCGAGATCATAACCCGTGCAGAAATCGCCAGATTTTTTCCCGATTACCGATCACGCACGGATCGGGCTGACATGGTCTGTCCCGGGCAGGGCTAATTTGCATGTCCCGGACTCCTGCCAGACCGGGTTGGCCGGGTTTCCTATTGCAACGCCACCTAGAAGGTGTTGAAGGAAATTCCGAATGATCTTGTAGTTATTTCGAACACTTTTTTCGACAGGCACATTGGGTATATTTTGGATGAATCTAATCATTATTTAAAAATTCCAAAAATGGAAAGCGGTAGACTGCTGGCTAATATTAAAATTTTTTAAAAGTTTATAAATAAATATATTAAACTAGTACATTGTTTCTGGCGTTTTTTTACTTGTGACTCGCCCAGTGCTGTGTTAAAGATGGTGCAAATATCCACTAATCTCCCCCTAATTTATGGGAGATTCTAAAACTTAATGGCTTTCTTCTCTAATTAACACATACATTTATTTATTTTCACAATAATTTTTCTGTGAAACTTAAGACAAAATTGATAAGTACTATTAATTCATAAAAAAGCATAGTATAGTTAAGATGGATAAGCACAGGCCTGAAAATATCTTAAGACGGTCCTGAATCTGGGGTTTTCCCATACCAAATTTCTGATCTGTACCCTCGAACTCAGTTCTTGAGTTGACACCAAGTGCAGTAGTTGAATGGCCGCTGGGTTCCGGTGTAACATAATATCAAAAGGATAAGTGTTATTATTTTTAATATTTAATATTAGAATGAGATTTAAAGTCAAAAATAATTACATAACTTGTGCCAAAGCCTAAATTTTCATTTTTTAAGAAATTCCCCTTTCGATAATCAAAATTGTAATACTTTGAAAAATTCCCTGCTCCAAATTTAAACTTACAACTATTGAGGGATAATTTTGTTCAAGTTTAACTACTTTAATAAAAATTAAATTTCTTCCAATAAAATTATTCTTTTTAGTTCAAAATTAGTTCTTTTTTAATATATATTTTTTTGTATGAACATTAATCTTTTTCAG
>JAAAKG020142665.1:0-11554 GCA_010014905.2 Druon quercuslanigerum
AAAAAAATAAAAAAAAAAATAAAAAAAAAATAAAATAAAATATTAAATTTTAAAAAATAGTGAAAATGTTGATAGAAAAGATGATTTTGTAACAACATAGTTACATTTTAACGAAATAATGAAATTTTTAAACAAATATTAGAATTTATAACCAAACGGATACGAATCAATTACTTTAAAAAAAAATAAAATTAACCACAAATATATAGAAATAATTTTTTTTTCTTCTCTGAGATTCGAGCCCGGAACTTTTTTTATGAACAATAATTTGTCCTCATTTTCATAATATTTTCTAAAGAATAATTGCAATTGCTGGCATGTATTTACACTTTTGTATTTGCACATGTATTTGCACTTTTTCGTCTCAATGTTTTCCAAACGATATAAATGATGAATTAAAAATGTATGACGGTGTTAAAATATGGAAAATCATAGCTGCTTATTTTCCGATTAAAAATCAATGAATGACTTCTGAATATCTCATTTATGTAATTTATAAGCTTCAATAATAGACAAGAAGAGAATCAATCAAACGGACAAGAACAAGGAAATTGAAAGATGTTATAAAGGTTCAGCGATTTTTAAATTTCCAGGAAGAAATAAGGATAAAATCATAAATGTCACATTTGCGCCTTCCAATGCAAATCTCCATAATTTGTCAAGAAATGAACACTTCGCGGACAAAGAAAAAAGTTCTTATCAGGAATTTATTAAATATGTGACATTTATAATCTACTAGACATTTCTTGCATTCAAGAAAATCACATTGTAGTTTTATTCTGCATTCTATAGAAGTTAAAAGGTGGATGGATGTTAAATTTCTGTTTATTTGCTACTGATTATTTGTTAAGAATATTTTAATTGAAATTTTTCCTTTAAAAAAAATCGCGCTCTCAAACGCATGCGCACTATAAGAATAAAAGTACTAAATTGCAAATCTACGATAATCTAATAAGTATTTCATTAGTGCGTTTGAAGACCTCCAAATATGCAAAAAAGGAAATTTCTGCAAAATTTTAATAGTTGGTTAATTAAATGTATTAAATATTTAATAATAAATTTAATTTAATTCAATATTTATTTGATAAATAAATTTTAAAAATCAAGTTTAATAGTACTTGGATTAGATTGAATTAATCAAAAATTGGATCCTTATAAAGTCCCAGACGTTAGAGAATTTAAGGTAATAAAATAAAATAGAATATATTTTTCGATGCAAAAAGATTAGTTTTGATTATTTTAATAATTTTGTTAAATTTACAAAAATAATTTATACTTTATCTATCAGTCGCCAATTATGTCAGATTATATTATCTCAGTTGACTCTAATTAAATGGTAATTAAATAATGAATTGTTATTATTTTTTATTGCAAAAAAACCTTTATATTTATATATTTTATATTTGGATAAAAGTTACACTATTTTCCTCAAAATCCATTTTTGTTTGTTAAGAATCAGATTTTTATCAGCAAATTTAATTATTCGATTTTTGGCTTAGAAGGTATCTCTTTTGAATGAAAATTGAACTATTTGGTTTAAAATTGATATTTTTTATTTAGAAATTGAAGTATTTGTTTCAAAAATGTATGTACTTTGTGAAAAATTCTCTTTTCTCTGTAGAAAATTAATCTTTATGGTTGAAAATTCATCTGTTCTATAGTCAAAAAATCGACCATTTAAATAAAAATTCGTCTTTTTAATTAAAAGTTCAGCTATTTCGTTTAAAATTTACATATTTTATAAAAAAATTGATTTTTCATAGATAATTACCCTTTTCTTTGCAAGTTATTCCTTTTGTTGAAAAATTCTTCTTTTCGCTTAAAAATTCAAGTATTCCAGTTTAATGTCTAACATTTTAATTAAAAATTCATCTATTAGGTTGGAAATAAAATTACTTAGTTGCAAGTTCAAGATTTTGTTTACAAATTATTTTCTTGATTTAATATTCATAATTTTTAATGAAAATTCATCTCTGGATAAAACGTAAATACTTTTTTGAAAATTAATTTTCTTAACTGAAAACTTAACTATTCTATTGTTAAAAATTAATTTCTTTCTATATCGTATGAGTATGAGCTATTTAGTTAAAAACTTCTTTTTTCTAAAAATATATAATCATGTCATTTAAATATTCTATAATTTAAAATAAAAATTTATCTTTTCGGTGGCAAAATATTTTTTTTTATTTATCTTTTTTGGTAGAATTTAATCTTCTTTGTTAAAAATTCATCTTTAGCATTAATAACAATAATTTTTTAACTTAAAATTTTATTATGTAAGTTTTGGTTGACAATTTGTCTTTTTTAGTATTAAAATAATTCTTTTGGTTTGAAAATTCAACGATTTCAGTTAAAGATTCATTATTATAGTTAATAACTTATTTTTTTAGTTTAAAATTCATCATTTTGGTTGAAAATTTATAAGTAAGGTAAACAATTGAACTATTTTGTTAAAAACTGTTTTTTTCGTGGAAAATTTAAGTATTTGTTTAAAAATTGTTTTCTTTAATACTTTTATGTTGTATTGTGTTAAAGGATGTTTAGAATAAATATCATGAATTAAAATAAATCTTTGCGTTTGAGGCAAATAATATGTTACTTTTGGTTGACCAAGAAAATTGAAAAATTTGACAAGAAAAAACCGGAAAATCGTCCACCGAATTGGTCACCCTGAATGTGGATGTAGCCCAATATTGAAAAAAAAGGTTTTTTTCTTAATTACTGGAAAGGGGATTAAACGTAATTGAGGCATGGGTCTCGCCAACTATGAGTGGATCGTAAAACAGTTTTTTTTTCTCAAGAAAAAGGAATCGAATATAATTCAAAAGTATATTTCAGTTTTGGGTACGGTCAACCATTAACAGCTGATTTTTGAAAATACTGGATATCAGAATTAATGTTATTAAGGGATTAAGGACGTAACTAAAATTTTAGACCTTTAAATTAGACAAAAATCTAAATCAAAAATCCTATTTAACGTCCAATTATAAAATTGATGAAAACTTCTGTAAAAACCAAGAATCCAACGACCTAAATTTGGACCTAAATCGAAAAAATTTTTTTTCCAATTGCAATCTGAAAAAAATCCTGTTAAAAAAAATTCAGACAAAAATACAAAACAGGAAAGAAAAATGAGAAGGCAACCAACCACATTTCCTTCTTTCTCTTTTTCTTTCTTTCGTCTTTTATATTATTAATATTATAAAATCATAAACAAATAGACGACTGAAAATAAAAAAAATAAATCAACTGACATTACCAACGTTCCGGCACTCATACAGCACCGTCCCTTATCAAGGCAAGGATGTGGTTGGTTGCCTTCTCATTTTTATTTTTGCCTGAAATTTTTGTTTTCATCAGGAATTTTTTTCAGATTGCAATTGCAAAAAATTTTCTGTTTGATTGTTCGGTGTGGTCTAAATTTAGGTCGTTGGCTTCTTGTTTTTTACAGGAGTTTTCTTCTATACGTAACCAACTATAAACATGTTTTTTTTTTTTAAACTGAAAATAGGGTCAAATGTGATTAAAAGGTATATGTAACCGGGTATGAAAGAATAGTTTTGTTAAAACTCTGGCAACGAGTTTGAAGATAATTGAGAGTTAGATGTTGCCGAGTTGGTTATGATTTTTTTCAAATGCTGAAAATTGGATTAAATATGCCTGAGGGATAGATCTGGCCAACTATAAACCGATGGGTTTTTCAAAACACTAAAGTGATATAAAATATATTTGAGTGGTAGATGTAACTGAGTCAGGGTATAATTTTCTTTTTTATTCTGGAAATAGGATCGAATATAATTAAAGGCTGGAGATGGCTAACTATAGGAAGCGGGGGTTTTTAAATACTGGAAATGTGGTCAAATGTAATTAACTGATGGATGTGGTTTGCTATGAACGGATGGTCCTTTTAATTATTGGAAATGGACTTAAATGTAGGTTGATCACGCCAGGTTGGGGTGTGCTCAACTATAAACGGGTGACTTTTCATGCATGTATTTAACTAAAAAAAGAACAGCACGTCCATTTATAAATGTAAAGATAAAGATAATTGGATGAATGTAAAGTTAAAGGGAAGTTTTCATCTAGATCTAGAAAGAACAGATGCTTAACTCGAGGAAATAACAGAGAGAGTAGTTAGTAATGAAGCCAATGTAAAAAGTGCAAATTCTCAGAATAAAATAGGAGCAGTTAGAGAGGAATTAGCAAGACGATAGCGGAAGAGCATTTATTTCAAGTTCAGAAGACAATGAGCCGCATATTTAAAGGTTTCTTTTAGACAACAAAGAAGATAATACAAATAATAAGGATAGTTGTTTTGAAAAGAATAAGAACCCAATAAAGAAATTACCTCAGATTCCAAAACTAATAGTAAGTACAAGAAAAGAGAAAAAATCGTTATCGAGCCCTCATTCTATCACACGCAAAAAAGAGAGAAAAATGAAAATGTAAAAAGCGATACAAATTAATTATTCCTCGAGGCGCTCGTTATGAAATACGTGTTTGCTCACAATGGCGACTCTCTCTTCAAATTCCGTTTCCCTGCAGTTACCAATGTATGTATTTATTTCTCCCTCTCATTTTTTTCAGCTTCCATTTTTTTTAAGACAGCGTGCGGAAACCGGGCGCTCACACATAATGTTGCTTGGATTGAAAAGAAACCTGTAACGGTCGTAGGAGGAGTCGTGGGAAATAAAAATCGGTCGGAGGATATTTCGTATGGTTTTGGATTTGGACCGAAAGAACTAACACGGGTCGGCTCATTGTCTGACACACGACCATGCACGAGGGTGCCCCTGAAGCGTCTCAGCAGCCCCTGCATGCCCTGGAGTGAATTCCACTCTCCACCCCCTAATTCCTAATAATAACGGAAGGGAACGGTTTAGGTTTATGTTAGTTCCTCCAGATACTCGTCGCGCCACAGAACGTCACACATGTGAGGGATTATTTATGACAGGAGTTTGATATATCGCAGGGAAGGATCTTGACTGAATCTTCTTACGGTCATTATCGATCCCTCGATTATCATTCTTTCTCAAGCTGTCTCTCTGCTGTCGCTCCTTTTCATTTCAATTCGATGATGCACCTGATTTATGAGCAGGAGATCCGAATAGGAATTTTATTTGTACTGCCTGTATTTCACTTTTTATTCTCATCTGGAAAAAACAGCATGCTAGAGTTTATAGCCCGTGTGTTAGTGTGATTGCCCAATTATAATTGAACAATAATAATGTCAGCTATGTAACTGTGGAGTGAAACAAATCTTTTCCTGAGTATTTTTTTGCACTGACTTCAAATCAAGTTTTTATTTGGTTCAACCAACTCGTCTTTTAGAGGTATTTGCAAACTATTACGTGATTCTTCTTTTCTTTATCCAATTATTATTAGACAATCAAAATCTCATTTATATATTTTTGGTATAAAATACATAATTCCATTAGTTCCTTTTTGCATTATATTCAAATCAGGTTTCTATTTGGTACCAGTAGCTCGTCCTTAAAACATATTTGCATTATATTAGGTTTTTCTTAGTTTCATTGTCCAATTATGACTGAACAATCAAAATGTCAGCTATGTATCTGCAGAGTGACGCAAATCTTTCCCTAAATACTTTTTTGCACTGAGTTTATATCAGTTTTTTATTTGGTTCAACCAGCTCTTCTTTAAAAGATATTTGCATCTTATTAGGTGTTTCTTATTTTTATTGTTTAATTATCTTTGGACAATCAAAATGTCAATTATATGTATTTGTGGAATAAAGAGCATCATTACATAAGTATTTTTTGCATTAAATTAAAATCAGGTTTCTAGTTGGTTCCACTAGCTCGCCCTTAAAAGAGATTTGCATCTTATTAGATGTTTCTTCTTTTTATTCTCGAATTCTTATTATTGGACAATAAAAATATCAGCTATGTAACTGTGGAGTGAAACAAATATTTCCCTGATTACTTTTTTGTAATGAGTTCAAATCTGGTTTTTATTTGGTTCTACCAGAATGTCTTCAAAAAATATTTGCATCTTATTAGGTGTTTCTTCTTTTTATTGTTCAATTATCTTTGGGCCATCAGAATATCAATTATATGTATTTGTGGAATAAAAAGCATCATTACATAAGTACTTTTCTGCAGTAAATTCAAACAAGGTTTCTAGTTGGTTCTACTAGCTCGTTCTTAAAAGATAATTGCATCTTATTAGGTGTTTCTTCTGTTTATTCTCGAATTATTGTTATTGGACAATACAAATATCAGCTATGTAACTGTGGAGTGAAACAAATATTTCCCTGACTTCTTTGTTGCACTGAGTTCAAATCAGGTTTTTATTTGGTTCTACCAGCTCATCTTTAAAAGATATTAGCATCTTGTTAGGTGTTTCTTCGTTTTCTTGCCCAATTATCAGTGGGCAATCAAAATCTCAATTATGTATTTGTGGAATGAAAAACATTATTATTAAAGTACTCTTTTGCACTAAATTTAAATCAGGGTTTTTTTTTGTTGAACCAGCTAATCTTAAAAAAATATATGCAAATTATTAAGTATTTCTTCTTTTTATTGCACACTTATCATTGGACAATTAAAATCTCAGTTATTATTTGTGGAATAATACACAGAATTCCATGAGTAATTTGTTTGCATTTAATTAAAATCAGGTTTCTATTTGGTACCAGTAGCTCGTCCTTAAAACATATTTGCATTATATTAGGTTTTTCTTAGTTTCATTGTCCAATTATGACTGAACAATCAAAATGTCAGCTATGTATCTGCAGAGTGACGCAAATCTTTCCCTAAATACTTTTTTGCACTGAGTTTATATCAGTTTTTTATTTGGTTCAACCAGCTCTTCTTTAAAAGATATTTGCATCTTATTAGGTGTTTCTTATTTTTATTGTTTAATTATCTTTGGACAATCAAAATGTCAATTATATGTATTTGTGGAATAAAGAGCATCATTACATAAGTATTTTTTGCATTAAATTAAAATCAGGTTTCTAGTTGGTTCCACTAGCTCGCCCTTAAAAGAGATTTGCATCTTATTAGATGTTTCTTCTTTTTATTCTCGAATTCTTATTATTGGACAATAAAAATATCAGCTATGTAACTGTGGAGTGAAACAAATATTTCCCTGATTACTTTTTTGTAATGAGTTCAAATCTGGTTTTTATTTGGTTCTACCAGAATGTCTTCAAAAAATATTTGCATCTTATTAGGTGTTTCTTCTTTTTATTGTTCAATTATCTTTGGGCCATCAGAATATCAATTATATGTATTTGTGGAATAAAAAGCATCATTACATAAGTACTTTTCTGCAGTAAATTCAAACAAGGTTTCTAGTTGGTTCTACTAGCTCGTTCTTAAAAGATAATTGCATCTTATTAGGTGTTTCTTCTGTTTATTCTCGAATTATTGTTATTGGACAATACAAATATCAGCTATGTAACTGTGGAGTGAAACAAATATTTCCCTGACTTCTTTGTTGCACTGAGTTCAAATCAGGTTTTTATTTGGTTCTACCAGCTCATCTTTAAAAGATATTAGCATCTTGTTAGGTGTTTCTTCGTTTTCTTGCCCAATTATCAGTGGGCAATCAAAATCTCAATTATGTATTTGTGGAATGAAAAACATTATTATTAAAGTACTCTTTTGCACTAAATTTAAATCAGGGTTTTTTTTTGTTGAACCAGCTAATCTTAAAAAAATATATGCAAATTATTAAGTATTTCTTCTTTTTATTGCACACTTATCATTGGACAATTAAAATCTCAGTTATTATTTGTGGAATAATACACAGAATTCCATGAGTAATTTGTTTGCATTTAATTAAAATCAGGTTTCTATTTGGTTCCACCAGCTAGCCCTTAAAAGAAATTTGCATCTTGTTAGGTGTTTTTTCTTTTTATTGTACAATTATCATTGGACAATGAAAATATCACTTATGTTATTATGTATCTGTGTAATAAAAACACATCATTCCTTTAGTTTTTTGGACTAAACTTGTTTTAGACCTCTGTTTTCCCAAAGGATCGTCTTTAAAAGATAGTTTAAACTCATTACGTGTTTCTTATTTTGATGATCCAATTATAATTGGACAATAAAAATATCAGCCATGCTTCTGTGGAATGAAACACATCATTCATTTAGAACTTGTTCGCTGTGAATTCGAATTAGGTGCCCATTTGTTTTTACCCTCTGCATTAAAATATATTTTCAAACTATTACATGTTTCTTATTTTGATTGTCCAATTATAATTGAACAATGCAAATGTGACCTACATATCTGTGAAATGAAACTCATCATTTCCTGAGTGATCGGTACATGCGGGAAAAATATAGACAAAAATTCTGATTTAAATATTTGAAGTGACACTTTTATTTCTGTCGTCTGATTTAGAAAAAAAGAGAATGAATGTAGAAAAGTTGAATTGCATCATAGTGGTCAGGTGTCTGCATCTTTTTGAAGGGATAAAAGGGACGAGTCATGGCAGTTGGGTCAGGAACAAGGAACTTTATCCCTCGAAGAATACCCTGGGGTCCCATGGAAAAAAATCATCGCAACGAGCTTTTTGAAACCTGCCCCGATTATTATCAGGGTTCCTGAGAACCCCATGGTGTCTAGGCCACGTGAGTGAAGTGTGACACGTGAGGGGAGCAGCGAGAAACGAAAAAGTCCCCTATTTCCTAGACCTATGTATTTTGATGTGCGCAGACTGCAGGTGTTCTGACATGGGAAGATCAGATACGTCGATTTCTAAACTGATTTTTTCTAAATCACGCCTCACTATTATCTCTTATTTAGGCCAAATAAGACTTCAAAAGGGGAAAGAAACTAAAACAAAATTTAAGTCAGAAAGTGACAGAAATGATGACTCATATGCGAGAAAGAAGATCGAGATTTTCAAGTTTCTAACATTTGTAAGTGAAAATAATATGTTTTTAACAAATTAAATGAGTTTTTAAACAATTCGCTGAACTTTCTGACGGAAAAGACCAATTTTTAACAGATAAACATTAATTTTCAACCAGAAAGAAAAAATTTTTACTAAAAAAGACAAATTTTCAACAAATCCTCAGCAAATAGTTGAAATTTCAGAGAATAATAATTTCTCTGTCTAGAAAAGAAATCGAGCAAATTGTCGAATTTTCATGACAAAAAGACTAATTTTCTACAAAACAGTTCAATTTTTCAGCATAGAATATTTATTTTTAATACAAAAAATTAATGTTCAACTAAATAGAATAGAATAGAATAGTTAAAATTTCAGTTAAAAATATAATTTTTAACCAAAAACGTAGAAATTTTCAATCAAATATGTAGTTAAATTTTTAACCGAAAAGATACATTTTCAATTAAAAATATTCGACAAAAAAGAAGAATTTTCAACAAATTGCACGAATTATTAACAAAAATTATGAATCTTTAACAGAAAATTATTTTTAACGAAATAATTAAATTTTAAATCAAATAAGGGTATTTAACAAAAAAAATTACATTTGGAATTAAAAATAGAAAAGTTTCATTGTTAGTAAAAAAAATTATTTTGGAATCGAGAAAACGAAATTTTTAATTAAATACAAAAATTGAATTTTTAACCAAATAAATAAACTTTTAAAAAAGATGAATTTTTATCCTTGAACAGTTTTTTCGATTTAAAAAAACTGAAAAAAGACAGGAATTTTCAGCCAAATAATTGAAATTTTAGGAAAAAATCTTATTCATTTTAATAAAAAAGAAATAAATACAGTTCTAGTTTAAAATATTAATTTTTAACAACAAAAAAAAGGAATTTGTAACGAAATTGTTGAATTTTCCACCCAGACCAAAACGGAAATATTTACATTTTCAATTTAAAAAAATGAATTTTTTACATCGCCAAAAATTTTTTTAAATAATAGGTTATTTCGTTACCAATGAAATGAATATGCACCCATTAAAACAAGTTTTCAATATAACAGATGAATTTTCAACCTAAAAATACGAAGTTTTAACAAAAAAGAAAATTTTTGATGAATTAGTTCATTTTTCTACTAAAATAGTGGAATTAAGAGAAATATTACATATAATAATTAAAGAATTATTGGAAAAATACAAAATTAAAAAAAAGCAATTGAATTTTTAACTAAAAAAGGCAGATGAATGTTCTGTACAAAAAAGTAGAATTGTCTACAAATAAATATAAATTTATAACAAAAAATAAATTTTTAATCAAATATCAAAACTATATCTACTAAAATAGAGAAATTTTTAACTGAAAAAAACGAATTTTCAAAAAAACAGTTGAATTTTCAACAAAAAAGCACAATTTTTTTACAAAGTTTTTCAACTTAGATCCAAATAATAAATTTTTCAATCTAAATGATCAATTTTGTTTTATTTTAGTTTTATTTTTAGTTAATAGGATGAATTGTTAATCAAGAAAATTATTTTTCCACAAAAAAAGACCAATTGTAAAAAAATTCTTTATTACAAAAAAATAACAGACCAGTTGCATTTTTGGCTAAAAAATATGCAATTTATACCAACAGAAATGAACTTTTAAACCAAAAAGACGGATTTTTAATGACGTAGTTGAACTTTTACCAAAAAAGAGGAATTTTCAATTCGATATTCAACCAAGAATGATTTTAATTTTAGATAAGGAAAGTTAATTTCAACAGAAACATGTTTTTTAAAAAGATAATTTTTCAAACTGAAAAGAAGAATTTTCAATAAGAGAGTTCAATTTTAAATAAAAAAAGATTTTTTACTCAAAAAAGAAAAAAGTTAAAAAATAAATTAAAATAAATTTTAAAGAAAAAAGTTAACTCTTAACCACAAGAAATTTTCAACAAACAAAATAAATGAGTTGTCAACCACAAGAATGAATTTTGAAAAAAATAGTTCAGCTTTCAACCAAGCAGTCGAATTTTGCACGACAACGTATTTTAATTTTAAACACAAAACAGTTGCATTAATAAACAAAATTTGCAAAAAAGGTTTGTCATTTTTTATGCATGAAAATTAATTGTAGGTTCTCTAAGAAGATGTTAATTGACATTCCATTTTTTATAGATATTAACTAAGAATATTTTAATTGTTGATCTTAGGTTTATTGACCAGGAAATATTATATTATTAATTTTAGATGTTACTTTGTTTGTCCACTGGTCTATATCAATATTATTAAAATATTGATAAATGTTTAGATTGTGAAAAAAATGTCTCTATCTCCGCTGGGATCTGAACCCAGGACCTTCAGATTTCCGGTCTGATGGTCTTACCAACTGAGCTACTGAGAGACGAGAAATTTTTCTTCACAACCTCCTTACAAGCTTGATGATGATGGCAACCTTTATACTTGTAAAATTTTTCTTTTTCTAAACATGAATTCATATTTTAATTGTAGATCTTGGGTTTATTGACCAGGAAATATTATATTATTAATTTTAGATGTTACTTTGTTTGTCCACTGGTCTATATCAATATTATTAAAATATTGATAAATGTTTAGATTGTGAAAAAAATGTCTCTATCTCCGCTGGGATCTGAACCCAGGACCTTCAGATTTCCGGTCTGATGGTCTTACC
>JAAAKG020142666.1:0-11451 GCA_010014905.2 Druon quercuslanigerum
TTTTTCAAGATTTCAAGGGGCTTTATTAGATTTTGTGAGATTTTATGGGATTTCAAAGCTTTTAGGATATTTTTCAAGATTTCAAGGGGCTTTATTAGATTTTGTGAGATTTTATGGGATTTCAAAGCTTTTAGGATATTTTTCAAAGTTTCAAGGGGCTTTATTAGATTTTATTAGATTTTGTGAGATTTTATAGGATTTCAAAGATTTATCTGTTTTCCCAGGAAGTTTAAAAGATAATTACAGATTTCGAGATGTTTTATGCGATCTAACTGAATTTTTGTTACTAGGGATTTGAAAAAATTGCAAGGGTCAAACGGGTTTTTTTCTGACATTTGAACTAAATTCGAGTACCCATAAATTCCTTAAATTTAGGGATATATTACTCAAAACAATTTATTAATTCAAGTATGTTCGATTTTACCCCAAATATTCGAAAGTAGCCCGTTTCACGGTATCAGTGAATTTCAAAAAATTTCTAGAGATTTTAAAAGATTTCAAAGAATTTCCTAGGTTCATAGAATCATTAGATTTTTTGAGATTTTACGTTAGTTAAGTGTATTTCACAGATTTTTTTTCCCGAGGAAGGTTGAAACATAATTACAGATTTCAAAATGTTTTACGGGCTTTTATTGAAGTTTAGTAACTAGGGATTTCACAAGGTCTAAATAATTTGAGGATTTTTTTTATAAATTTAGGATATTTTGAAAGATTCCAAGGAATTTAAGGAAATTTCGAAATTGTTAAAGAGTTTTCAAAGAATGTCCTAGCATTTTAGGGATTCTAAAGGATTTCAACAGTTTTCAAAGCTGTTTGGCTATTTTCAGAGATTCGAAAGGATTTCAGTCGATTTTATGGAAGACGTATGTATCAGACTGAAAAAAAATATTTACCCCTGGATTTAATATTTCAAAAATTGCACACCACTATGTCGCTTCTATTTTCCAAACTTATGCTACTAATGACACTATCGAATTTCCTAAATGAACCAGAAGCCGAAACATTGAGTTTAACACTTTGTAAAGTTCACACTTCCACTTTTCTAAATTAATTTCCTATTTCCTTAGGTTTGCTCGTCATTAAATATATATACAAAGTTTAGATCTTGTCCCGATTAAGGTCTAAAATCTTCAATTTTGGTAACTCTTTTGGAAAACCCTTTGCCTAAACTCTTTGGGGAGATTGGACCATGGTCAAATCTAAAAAAAAATTCGGTAAATCGTTTAGTTTACTTAGTTTAACCACATAGATAATGAAGCTGCTTTCTTATTTATGGGTAACTAAATTTTCAGGTACACTACTTAAAAATTTAAATTAACTGAGAAACACACTGGTGTCTTAGGGAATTGAGATCAACAGTTGGAATAACTGTTTTCATTTAGCTTGTATTACTTTTCTCCGTTGTATTAACTAAGAAAATAGTTATTTTAATAATGTACTGTTATTAGTTAACCCAAATGGTTCACAGAAAAATTTGTTATTTGGTTCACCTATTTAGTTTTTAAGACACGGCACAGCTATTTTATTAGCTGAGGCATCCATTTTATTAGATGCAGTTACTAATTCAATAGTTACTGCAACTAATGAAATTGTTGTGTCAGTTAATGTAATAGCAGTGTCAACTCATGAATTATCAGTACAATATCTCACAAACTAGTTTGGCCTAACTAACCATTTTTTCTTCTCAGCAACTAAGAATTTAGTTACCCAAAAATAAGAAATCAGTTGGATTAAGTATGTTCTCCAACTAAGTAAACTTGGTTGGTGATTAACCAGGAATTTTTAGAGAACCCCAATAAATTTCAGAGGTACTAAAGGATTTCACGCGATTTTATGGGAGGTTGTATATCATATTTCAAAAAAAGTTAACCCCTTGATTTAAGATTGAAAAACTTCCATGACACTATGTTGTATGCCTCAAATGAGTCCGAGGCCTGGATCCAGTATCTCGAATCAAAGTGGTTATCAATCCGATCAATGGTCCACTCTAGAATCGAATGCTGACTTTACCCTAAATTCGGATGTACCTGGATCCCTCATTATTGGGGGATTGGGGTCAGCGTCACCGTCACCTCAACTAGAGATGACCCAACTCTCATCTCATTTGTTCCGGGCCTCCCTCCTTGTGGTGGGGGTGTGAAAAAGAGGTAGAGTAGGGAGGACTCACCGGAGAACATTTTAATTTGCTGGCGATCGATCCAGAGTGAGATGTCACCGGAGGGCTTATGGCCGTTTCCAGTGCGACGGTGCCTCGCCCTGGTCGGTTCGGCCGCGAGCAACAAAAAGATCGCTGCCGAGGCCAGGGCCGCCGCAGCCCGCCGCATATTATGAATACACGGGGCAGGTGTCTGTCTCGTTTCGTGGCCCTCGTTCGGGCCCGTCCCGTCCGGCTCGCGATTCGCGCCGTGAAATTCGGGATTTAATGGCCGGTTACCGGGCTCGTTAACAAGGCGCGCGAACTAACGGCAGCTTCAAACCCTTAAGGCGGTGGTTTATGGGCCCGGTCGGTAAGGCAGGTGCTTGCCCCGGCCGAGGTCGGACCTTTGCGCGAAAAATCCAACTGGTTCCTGGAGAGATGTTCGCTCCCAGACGCAAGAGATACTCTTTCTTGACTTGTGGTGTTCCACACGCGCGCGTGTGTGGTGATATACACACGGTCTAGCTGACGTGCAACCCGCCTCGCTGGCTGGTTCCGAACTAACTGACTGACTGACTGACTGACTCAATGAGAAAAGGCCCTCCGGCCTCAAGAGTGTATTCTCATGTATTCTCTCTTCACTCTCTTCTCCGTTCTCCCATCGAGAACGAGTCAGAGATCCCTATCTCCAGGTCCCAATAGCGGGATAAGGGTGGCTGCACAACGGTCCAGAGGGGGCTATCCCCGCCCCCCTCCTAACCCCTTACAAGCGCGGATCTACAGGGTGGCGAAACCGGCAATCGCCTCCCCCCTCCCAGGATTTTTATACTTTCCGTTTTTTTGACAGCTCCTAACCAAAATTACCTGTCTTATCACTGAATTACCCTGGATTACCTAAGAATACTGCGGATTAAATAGTATTACTTTGGAATTTAAAAAAAAGTACGGTAGATTAACTCGGCTACACAGACTCGCGTGAAGTTTCAACCAAGAGGATTATTTTTGAACGAAATTCTTTAATTTATAACAAACTAGATGAAATTTCTTAAATAGTAGAATTTTCAAGCACAAAACATCCATTTTTTACGAAAAATGTAATAGTTAAATTTTCAGTTGAAAAATTAATTTTCAACAAAATCATTAACTTTTTAATCCAAGGGATGATTTGACAATTAAAATTATAAATATTTTAATGGAATGGTTAAATTTTTATTTAAAAGTAAATTTTCCACGAAGAAAAAACAATTTTTTCACAAAAAACGTAAATTTTCGACGAAATGCAAAATATAAATTTTCAACTAAAATGATAAATCTGTAACTGAAATTGTTTTATTTTCTATTTAAAAAATAAATTTTCAACCAGAAAACAATGGATCAAATCAAAAACAGTAAAATTGAAGACGAATTTTCAAACAAAATATTTGAATCCTCAACCAAATATCGATTTTCTTCTAAATTGATTAATTTCAAACTGGAATAGTTAAATGTTCATTAAAAAATTAATTTTTAAACAAGAAAAAAGGATTTTTGTTACATAACAATTCAATTTTTAAACAAATAGATAAATTTTTAACAGAAATGATGAACCTTTATCTGGAATAGCTAAATTTTCAATTAAAAATAATTTTTCTACCAAGTTATAACTATTTTTTAACAAAATAGTTTCATTTTTTAGCTAAGAGATAAATTTTCAACTAAAATAGAAAAAAACCAAATGAATTCTCAGAGAAAAATCTAATAATTGATATTTTAACCAGCACAGATTATAATTTTAAATAAAATACAGTTGAATTTAACCAAAAAGACGAATTTTCAAAAAATAGTTGAATCCTCAACCAAAAAAGTTTATTTTTTAAACTACTAAATTGATTAGTTTCAAACTGGAATAGTTAAATTTTCATTAAAAAATTAATTTTTAATCAAGAAAAAAGGATTTTTTTACATAATAATTCAATTTTTAACCAAATAGATAAATTTCCAACTAAAATGATAAATCTTCTACTGGAATTTAATTCTTCTACTGGTGAAATTTTACAGTTAAAAATACATTTTCAGCCATGAAACGATTTTTCAACAAAATATTCCATTTTTAACTAAAGAAATTTTTTTTTAATTAAAATGATGAATTTTTAACTGGAATAGTTATATTTTTAGTTAAAAATAAATTGTCAAATAAAATGATAAATCTTTAACTGAAATTGTTTTATTTTCTAGTCCAAAAATAAATTTTTAACCAGAATACAATGCATTTCCAAAAAAAATAGTTGCATTTCAAAAATGTAAAAATTGATATTTTAACCATCACATATTTTAATTTTAAATCAAAAACAGTAAAATTGAAGACGAATTTTCAAACAAAATATTTGAATCCTCAACCAAATATCGATTTTCTACCAAATTGATTGGTTCAAAACTGGAGTGGTTGAATCTTCATTAAAAAATTTATTTTTAATCAAGAAAAAAGGGTCTTTTTTTACATAATAATTCAATTATTAACCAAATAGATACATTTTCAACTAAAATGATGAAAATCATTTCAGTGAAAAATTTATCTATAAAAATTAAATTATTATTTACAAAAATAATTTTTTTTTCATAAAAAATTAATTTTTAAATGAAAATTTAACTATTTCAGTTTGAAACTAATCAATTTAGAAGAAAATCAATATTTGGTTGAGGATTCAAATATTTTGTTTAAAAATTCGTCTTCAATTGTACTGTTTTTGATTTAAAATTAAATTCTGTAATGGTTAAAACAACAATTTTTACATTTTTTCTTTGACAATTCATCTTCTTTGGTTAATAATAATTCTATTTAGTATAAAATTCCACCATTTTTTTCAAATCATTGTTTTTTGTTGAAAACTATTAATTTAAGTTGATAGTTCATCTCTTTGCTTGAAAACGCAACTATTTTTTTGCAAATCCATTGTTTTCTGTTTTCCATTGTTTTGTTGAAAAGTTATTTTTAACTAAAAATATAACTATTCCAGTTAAAGATTTATCATTTTATTTAAACAGTTTTCTCTTTGATTAAAAATTGAATATTTTGTTAAAAAATCGTTTCATTGCTGAAAATGTATTTTTAACTTATTATGCAAAAAAATCCTTTCTTCTTGATGAAATTAATTTTTTAATGAACATTTAACTATTCCAGTTGGAAACTAATCAATTTAGTAGAAAATCGATATTTGGTTGAGGATTCAAATATTTTGTTTAAAAATTCGTCTTCAATTGTACTGTCTTTGATTTAAAATTAAAATCAACTAAAATCATAAATCTTTAACTAAAATTGTTTTATTTTCTAGTTAAAAAATAAATTTTCAACCAGAAAACAATGGATTTTCAACAAAATAGTTGCATTTGAAAAATATAAAAATTGATATTTTAACCATCACAGATTTTAATTTTAAATCAAAAACAGTACAATTGAAAACGAATTTTCAAACAAAATATTTGAATTCTCAACCAAATATCGATTTTCTACTAAATTGATTAGTTCAAAACTGGAATGGTTAAATGTTCATTAAAAAATTAATTTTTAATCAGTAAAAAAGGATTTTTTTTACAATAATTCAATTTTTAAGCAAATAGATAAATTTTCAACTAAAATGATGAATTTTATTCAATTTTTAACTAAAGAAAAATTTTTTTTAAATTAAAATGATAAATCTTCAACTGTAATAGTTATATTTTTAGTTAAAAATCAATTTTCAACCAAGAAGCAACGATTTTTCAATAAAATACTTAAATTTTTAACCAAATAGATAAATTTTCAACTAAAATGATAAATTTTTAACTGAAATTGTTTTATATTCTAGTTAAAAAATAAATTTTCGACCAAAAAACAATGGATTTCCAAAAAAATAGTTGCATTTTCAAGCAAAGAGATGAACTATCATTTAAAATTAATAGTTTTTAACAAAAAAAAATGATTTTAAACAAAATTGTTGAATTTTATAAACAAGAATGAACTGTCAAAGAAAAAGGTAAAAATTGTTGTTTTAACCGTTACAGAATTTAATTTTAAATCAAAAACAGTACAATTGAAGACGAATTTTCAAACAAAATATTTGAATCCTTAACCAAATATTAATTTTCTTCTAAATTGATGAGTTTCAAACTGGAATTGTTAAATGTTCATTAAAAAATTAATTTTTAATCAAGAAAAAATGATTTTTGTACGTAACAATTCACTTTTTATTGATAAATTTTTACGTGAAATGATGAACCTTTATCTGGAATAGCGAAATTTTCAGTTAAAATAATTTTTCAACCAAGTTACAACTATTTTTTAACAAAATAGTTTTATTTTCTAGCTAATAGATAAATTTTCAACTAAAATAGAAAAAAACCAGATGAATTCTCAAAGAAAAATCTAATAATTGATATTTTAACCAGCACAGATTTTATTTTAAATAAAATACAGTTGAATTTAACCAAAAAGACGAATTTTCAAAAAATAGTTGAATCCTGAACCATAAACGTTTATTTTTTAAACAATCAATTGCATTTTTATCTAAAGGAGATGAATTTTCAAGTCAAAAAGAGAAATTTTGCATAAAGTAAATAATTCTCAAAGAAACAGTGAAATTTTCAATAAAAAACATGAATTTTTAATCAACAATATTAATTTTTTACCAAAAAAGAAAATTTTTTAACAAAATATATGAATTTTTAACCAAATTGTTGAATTTTTTACTGAAAAAGATAAGTTTTCTATCAAAATTGTATACTTATAAAAAATTTTTACAAAAAAACCTATCTTTGAACAAAATGGTTAATATTCAATAAAAGCAATGCAATTTCAACAAAATCTCTGAATTTCTAAATCAGAAAGAAAAATTTCTACAATAAATGAAGTAGTTGAATTTATACTGAAAAAGTTAATTTTTAATAAGAAAAATTAATTTCTAACAAAATAGTTAAAATTTCACCCGAACCCTTTTCACCTGAAATAAAAGAATCTTCGACCAGAAATTTTTTTTTAACAGTGTAGTTCTACTTCCAACTAAGACTAAGTGGTTGAATTTTGAAATTTTTAATAAAAAAAAATCTAAAAATGAAATATTTAAATTTTTAGAGAAAATAATTATTCTTCAATAAAATATATGTATTTTCAACGTAACAGTTAATTTTTTAACAAAAAAATAATGTCATCAAAAAAGAATATTTTCTATGTAAACAAATTAATGTTCAACAAAAAACATAAATAATCAACTAAAGCAGATCATTCTTTCCCAAACATGAAATAGTTTTTTCAAAATAGTTGAAGATTAGCTGGATTACTCAGAATTATAAATTGATTACTTTAATTTTATTTTTAATTTCAATTACTTCGTAATCCTTGTAATCCAGATTACAAGTGGATTACTCCATGTTAGAACTGGATTACAGAAGTTCCCTCAGTTCCGTCACAGGTGGCTGATCAATCTCTTTAGCAATCACCCCAGGTGAAGAGTTTCACAAAGTCATCACACGTGATAGATCACACAAAAATAAGCAAACCGACTAATAATCCCATAAATTCTACATAAAAGATTTGATAGAATTTCTTATTTTTTGTTTAGATGATGATCTTGTCAGAACCATTATCTTTTTAAACAAGATGTCCTAATTTTCCCAATGTTCTGGTGGGAACGAAAACCTCCTTTTCATAAAGAAAATTCCATGAAAGAAAAGTGCACCTTCGTTTAGTCATTAGTCTTGTGGCTATTCTCAAGTCATTATTTTTCTCAAAATCATGCGACGATCCCATGTCGATCACTTTTTTCTTGTTTGGGTACAATGGCCATAACCACCGTAGATCATTGGACCCTTGAGCGTGACAGGCAGGTTCTACCTGCCACACTATAGAAAAACGATTTATGTCAGTGGGTGTGTAAACTCTGGGATACGCATCTCTTCCCTTTGCTTTTGTCCGCCTCTAATTATAGAATTATATATTATATTTTCAACCTCTGCTAAACGCTTTATTACTATTTATTAGATTACAAAAGGATCACGGCGATTCAGTAGTTCAATTTTAGACAAAAAGGGGGATTAGAAGGGGATCTCATTTATTATAGAGCCTCGTGGAGAGCTTTACTTAGTGAACGTCATTCGAGAATAGAATATGGATCTCACTATGAGATTATCAGACAATTTGCGTATTTCTCTGTGATGTGGCATATAATGACTTTGTGAAGCTCTTTGACTGGGGTGATTGCTGGTCCTCATCCTTTACACCGCCTACTCTCCTACTACACTTTTCTTTCTCAGTTTTTTCATATGATGTATGAAGTCTTTGATCCCCAGCAGTATAACGAGGCTAGAACCGAATAATAAAAACACGTGAGCTGTCGTGGGACGCCCAGCAGAAGTGATAACTTCATATGATGTAAACTGAAATAGCTTTTCTGAGAACTCTTTAAATATAAAGAATAGTTGGGATATACCAACTACGACCTTCAAGAAGAGCGCATGCCGCTATACAATACTATATGTATGAACGCATGCGGATATACACTGCTATATACATAAGCTCATGCCTCTATACACTACTATATGTATGAACGCATGCCTCTATACACGGAAATATGCATGGGCGCATGCCGCTATACACTGAAATATATATGAGCGTATGCCGCTATACACTGCTAATACTGCCAGAGTCTCGGCGTGAGTATGGGAGCGAAGGATGGTGAGAAAGAGAGGGGAGATGGAGGGAGAAGAGAGAGGAGAGAGAGGGAGAGGGCGAGAGATAGGGAGAGGGATTGAAAGAGTCAATCAGTGGGAGAAGCGAAGCAGAGAAAGAGGAGAGGAAGCGTTACCCAATTTTGCGAGTTGACACCGTGCCATAAGAAGTTATCACTTCAAAAATTAAAATTAATGTTAGAAACTTTTTATGAGTGTTTTCCAGTAATTTGAATATTTTAGGCAATGAAGTGTCTCCTCTTCCCAAAATTCGGGATCAGTAGTGAAATATTTTTTAGAAGCTTGGCTTGTCTATCGCCTTTTCCAACTCTCTGAATTTTTCGGTGCGACTAGACGTAGCCTTTAGGCAACCAGATTGTTGGAAATAAGAAAAGTATTTCTTGATTCTTTTATTTTTAATTCAACAATTTTGATTAAAATTGATCCTTTTTCATTAAAATAAAAAGACAACTTTTGTATAAAATAAATTTTCAATAAAAAACATGACTTTTTAATCAACAAGATTAATTTTCTATCGAAAAAGACAAATTTTCAAGAAAATACATAAATTTTTAACTAAATAGTTGAATTTTAAACTTAAAAAGATAAATTTTGAACCAAAATTATATAGTTATATTTAAAAAATTTTTAAAGTAATTTTTTACAAAAAAAAAACTATCTTAGAACGAAATAGTGAAAGCATTTAAATTTCAAGAAAATCTATGAATTTCTAACACAGAAAGACTAATTTTTACTATGAATGAAGTAGTTGAATTTACAGTTTAAAAATTAATTATTGATAAGAAAAATTAATTTTCTAACAAAAAAGTTAAAATTTCAACCAAACCCTTTTTACATGAAATAAAGAATCTTCGACCCGAAAAATAAATGTTTAACAATAAAGTTCTACTTTCGACTAAGACTAATTGCTTGAATTTTAAAAGTTTCAACAAAAAAAAAGATCTAAGGATGGAAAATTTATGGGTGTTTTCCAATAATTTGAATATTTTAGGCAATGAAGTGTCTCCTCGTCCCGACTAGACTAGACGAAATAAGAACATTATTTCTTAATTATTTTGTTTTAAATTCAACAACTTTGTTTAAAATTTATCCTTTTTCATTAAAATTTGAACTATTTCCTTAAAAATTCTTCTTTTTTTTTTACTGAAAATTTAACTATTTTCATAGAAAGTTTCATTATTTGGTTGAAAATGAACTTTTTTATAGAAGATTCAATTGCTTTGTAGAAAATTCATTTTTTTGCCTTGAAAATTCAATAAGTTTGTTGAAAAATAAACTGCTTCCTTAAATATTCAACATTTTTACTTTAAATTTGAAGTATTTAAAGCTCGATTTATTTTATTTAAAAGAACTTATTACACTATTTTCTTAAAAAAATTTCTTTAAAAGCGACTTGTGTTCTAATGCCTTCAATTTCTGTTTACGACTCTTTAAAAATGAAACGTAACCGTTTGAAAAAGAAGTTAATTGGTTAAAAATTATTAGAATTGTAGGTGTTTTAGGGGATTTTTCAAATTTAAGGGCGAAAAGGGGAAAAGGCGATCAGATAAAAAAAGGGGGAGGGACTGTGATTCCTCTAATTACTTTTTTCATCTAAAAATCCCTGTAGTTCTTCCGGCCACTTACCCCGATCATTTTCCAATCCCATCAGACCCAACAACCAATCCCGATCGTATTTCCACAACTTGACCACAAATCCTCCTCAGCATCCTGTCTTAATCTCCCTGTCCATAATCGCACAATCTAATTCCTCTCCCCGCATAAATAGAAGAAAACAAAGCAAAATAAAAGAAAAAAAGTGCAAACAAAAACTAAAACGGAGACCAGAACAGGTACCATTCTCCGTAAATCCTTCTGCAGATCGCTTAGCGGTCGCGGCCAGCGGATCCAAGGTAGGGAGCAAGAGATTGGTGTATGGGATGGGTATTCGCGCCGTGCATTCCCATTCCTATCTCTGGAGGGGGAGAGGCTTAGACTAGGTTATACTGAGCCACTTCAATTTTTTCAAAATTTTCAACAATTACGATTTTTCAAGATAATTCAAGATAATTCAGGATATTTCAGATACTTCAAGATATTTCAAATAATTCCGGATCCTTCAGAATGTTTCAAGATAATTCAAGATATTTCAAGGTACTTCAGAATAATTCAATGTACTTCAGGAAAATTCAGATACTTCAGGACATTTCACGTACTTCAAGGTACTTCAAGATACTTCACATACTTCAGGATATTTCACATACTTCAGGTTATTTCACGTACTTCGGGATATTTCACGTACATCAAGATACTTTAAGATATTTCAAATACTTTAGGATAATTCACATACTTCAGGTTATTTCACGTACTTCGGGATACTTCAATGTACTTTAGGATAATTCACATACTTCAGGATATTTCACGTACATCAAGATACTTCAAGATATTTCAAATACTTTAGGATAATTCACATACTTCAGGATATTTCACGTACTTCAAGATACTTCAAGGTACTTTAGGATAATTCACATACTTCAGGATATTTCACGTACATCAAGCTAGTTCAAGATATTTCAAATACTTTAGGATAATTCACATACTTCAGGATATTTCACGTACTTCAAGATACTTCAAGGTAC
>JAAAKG020142667.1:0-11554 GCA_010014905.2 Druon quercuslanigerum
CAGGAATGACCTTCACTTTTTTGAAAAATATTTTACCTGAGGAAATATCCAACCGTCCCGGGACTTTTTAGACACCCGCATAACAAAAGTATGATTGATTGGCTGGCTTTAATTGATTTAAAGAAAGCTTGGAAAAATAAATAAAATTTTTATTAACGAAATTCGTTTTATATAATTTATTAAAATTTACAGTTGGCTCGTATTATTATAAGGAGAAATGATTTAATTGAAGGAATTATTTCATTGTTTGCACTAAGTATTTTTGTCATTGTAAAAAAATAGTTATCTAGCTCAGTACAATCTACAAAAACAAATTTAGATCAAACTTCGACGGAAATTCATTTTTTCAAATTTCAAAATATTTAAATATATGAAAATACTAAAAATTAGGTTGAAAATGACAAAACCCGAATTTTTTATTCAAAAAAGTTTAGAAGATTAAGAAGCTGTGATTTTTGAATAAAAATAAATTTCATCAAAAAGTGGCATTACCATCGAATCATGTCAATGTATAGCTTCTGCAACGGTTATCCAACTGATGCTATTAAACCTTTAAGAATCTGTCTCTATTTACTGTAGGCTAATCTTTCCTACATTCGAAAATTATTCTTGGCAAATCATTACCACCCTATATTAATTCTTCCATTAAAATATTTTAGTAAGGGTATAAAGACCTTTTTTTTATCTGCTTCACAAAGAAAACTGGGATATTGACAAAAGGTTGATGCCTTGAGAATCATAAAAACTTGTCTCTCTAATGTAATTATTATTTGCGTTAAACATTTGGATACTACCTCGGACCACGAAAGATATGGGAAATAAGTTTTTAGTTTTTTAGTCAAATTAATTTTGCAGACGATGGTTCTTGAAATTTTCTATTCGAAAATTCTTTTTGATTGGGTGTAGCTGGTTTCATGGAGATGCATCTGGAAAATTAGGTCTGATAAAGAAAGAGTCCGACCTGAAGAATAAATACTATCGATATTACGCAACCATTCGAACTCTGAACTTAACTCTATTAGAAGAAACAGAGGATTAATATTTTGTTTAATTAACCAATCGCATGTTGGTATATCACGAAAGTTTTGTGGCAACATTATGGGGCAAGTTTATAGGCATTTAAAGACTTTTGCCCCGGCAAAATTCTCATAGAGATACTCCTAACTTCTTTTATTATTTCAAACTAAAGATCACTGCAAAACATTGACAAAACCCTATCTCAAATTTAGCATCATTAAACAAAATTTTGTGGATAATAATGCGAGAGGGATAAAAAAATAACAACTCTGTAGCCTTTTACGGTAAACTGAACAGATAGCTGCCTAATGGCAGGGTAAACAGCTGCGCAAGCAATAACCCAAATTATGAGACCTTCCTTCCGTAGATAGTAATGCTTCAACAACAATGAACTAATTCCGTCTTTGTGAAAATCCCAATGAGAAAATCGAGCACATCATTGATGGCTGTACAATGCTTGCCTTGCAAGAATATACTTAAACACATAATGATGTTTTTCGGATCATTGACTAACAAATTGCCCTAAACACTGTCTTACTAGAAAGATTTGAGCCTGACTATAAATATAGTCTAGTTAAAGTACTGGAGAATCAACATTATATCGTGGGCTGGGACAGGTCTATTCTGACTGACATCCTAGTCAGACACAGTCGTTCAGATGTCATCTAGTTAGATAAAGGTGCTCAGCACGTAAGAATAATATATATAAGCGCTCCTCTGCATAATAAAATTAGAATCAAATATACTGAGATGACACAGATATTCTTGAAGATAAGCTGAAACAGACCATTCTGATCCTGAGGTGGGTGATCAAGTTCACCATCCCCCGGTTACGATGAGTATCTTGAAAAAGGTCCCACCAATCGGAACGCGAGTTGTGCAAACTGTCATACGGTGGGGCATTTTTGACTGTTTTAAAAGTATTTATAAACGAAAGCTTCAATTTTTTCCGATAAAAATGTTGCTTGGAATTTTGGGGACTGAAAATATTGATATAGTTATGCGAAGATATCTGAGCGAAAACCTTCCTCAAGCGTTCGGACAGGTCGGCGATTCTAGCCGATGCACCGACTGACGTTGTTTTGTTCAAATTCGATTCATTCAAACGCACTTTTCATTGGTACAGAAACTTTCCAAACATAAAGTTCAGCGGTGCTTAATGCATCGAAAACTTTGCATATAGTTACAAACAAATTAGGGAACACAAGTTGTTTAAAGAGAGCGTTCACCCCTCGCCAGTCCATAATGTTTTTTTGAGGTTTTGCTGTATGTTGTCATCATTAACGTCACATAAAATAGACTTGCGAAAGGCTCTAATCAATTAACAATAGTTCTCTTCATATAAACAAATTATACAGGTTTTGTCCTTTCTTTGGCTGGATTAAACTTGATCTCGCGTGCAGTCAAAAAACAAAAGAGATCCATGTGCATAGATTTTCATTTGTTTCGCATATTTTACCAAGAAACTAAAGACAACCACATAGATTGTCATTTGTTTCTTGGCCTCAAGCAAATCGTTGCCCTGCGTTACTCTACTCTATCTTACTCTACTCTGTATACATTTATAAATTGTTTATCCTTCTTTTCTGTGTTTTTTGTTCATTTAATGCAGGTTATAAGTTCGTTTCCAAGTCCCTTTGCGAATCGCTCACTATGTCGTCGACGCAAAGTTTTCGCAGCAGATGTGCAATACCTTTTGGTAAGGAGAAACATGAAAGAGGAATTGATCTGAGGCTTTTAACGGAAAATCAGCAAACGCTGTTTCCTGATTTGCCGAAAGGCAGTAAAACATATGGCGTTTGTAAAAAGAATGTAGAACCCTCAAGTTACAGCTATTCAGAGTTATAGAAGCGTCTAGTATTAATGTAGAGGAAAAGATAAATGAGGACACCGATTTTATTTTGAGAATGAGAAGTAAAAAAGAAAGATGCAATGATGAAAATCACTGAGCGGGTATCGAAGTCCTGAATCAAATAAAATAAAAATTAGAGCAGAAGGGCACTACATATTCAGAAAAGATTAGTCTAATCACCCTTGTGCCTAAGTTTTGGACTCGCAAACAAATCATACGAGAATTCGGTGCATCTAAACGTAAAGCCAAAAAAGCGAAGAAGTTAGTTGCGAAAAGTAGAGTTTTGACTTATCCAGAAGCTAAGCGAGGAAAAAAATTGGCAAAAGAAACTGATAATTTAGTAATAAACTTGTGGGAAGATGATGAGAATAGTCGATAGATGCCAGGTAAGAAAGATTTTATATCTGTCAAAAAACTAGACTGTACTCGTGAGAAAGTACAGCAGAGACCTGCATGAAGTTGTGAAGATTGGATTTTCGAAATTCGCATTACTAAAACTAAAGCACTGTGCTTTAGCTGCAGCAAGTGGAACTCACATTGTGGAATTGACAGACAATTGTCTGATTATCATGACTGCCTTCAAGAAATCATGTGCAGTGAACCCACTGACGCTTGTCATTTTAACGAATGCGAATCTTGTCCTGACATTTACAATTTTAAAAAGTACTTGACTCATCTATTGGACGTGAATAGTTTGTACACAGCGACATATCAAGTTTGGCAGCGAACTGATAGAAGCACTTCGAAGACCGAAATAGCAGTCGCTGATGCTTTCCTAGAAGCACTCTGCATTAAACTTAAAAACCTGAAACCTCGCAAATTTTATCCGAAACAACAAGATTTATTTCTGAAGCACCTCAAAGTTATACCAAACGAAGGAGAGTACTTAATTTTGCTTGACTTTGCTGAAAATTATGCTTTCATCATTCAAATTGCTGGACAATCTTTCTATTGGAATAATAAAATCAAGCAACTATATTTACAGTAGTTATTTATTACAAAGATGGAAATAAACTGAAGTATTTTAGCATGGCAATCATCTGAGATTGTTTAAGTCATGACACTGTAGCTGTGTACACGTTTTAAAAGCTCATCAACAAGTAACTTAAAAAGAAATCTAGCGTTGTTAACAAAATTTATTATGTGACAGACGGAACTGCGCAGCATTTTAAAAATAAATATGCCTTCAGAAATCTTTTAAATCGCTCAGCACAGAATCCAATCCTAACTGCGACGGAGTTATTCGAATAAGCTAAGAATCATTTAAAGGAAACAGTAATTCTTTTCAGTTCGAAAGATGATCAAATAGAGGTGACTAAAAAACTAGAAACTAGATTCGCTGAAGCACAAAATCCCGGGACTCTAAAATACCGCGAATTTATTCCAAATGAAAACGTACAGTTGCAGCTGAAAAAAACTACATTCGCAACAGAGCATGAACATTTTTATCGGAAAAAAGTCAAGCTTTTGTTTAAAAATACTTTAAAAATACATAAAAACTGTTCGAAAAGTGGAAAATGTTAAATAAAAATTTTTCATAGCAATTTGTTTATAAAAATTAAAAACATTCTATAAATTGATGGGTATACTACTACCATATAGGCAAACAAACTTTAAAAATTTGAAGGCAATCGGAAGACAAGACTTTTAAAGTTGGGGCCGTTCAGGAATATTGCCTCCTATAAGCAATTGAATATTAAGCTTTTTGCTAATGAGTGGCTATACGCAAATTATTTAAAACGATGAGCGGCTGGAGAGTGATGTTATAATATTACTCTTTCTTATGAGGGGTTGCAAACCTTTAATTTCTTTTTAAATAAGCGTAAATCTATTGATCGTACTTTGGAAGGCATCTAATAAAAAAGTTTAATAAAATAAATTAATTTATTTCATGCATTATTTTGCAATAGTTAACTAAATATACAGATATTATGTGAATACGACCATGTTATATGCTTCGTAAAAAACTGTGGTATTGACAAAACGTTGGCACCTGTAAAAAATTAGATCTTTAATTTAATAATTAGGGATCCATAACATTTTGATTCTACTGCAGACCGCAGACAATATTTTAGAATAAGTTAAAACTGGGTTTTAAATAAATTAATGTTGTGGATGATAGTTTTTTATATTTACTATTTGAAAATTCTTAATGATTGGGTGTTTAGGGCCTAATGGAGTTTCCCTGCATTCTTCTGGGGTCATATTCTGAACAGCGCCGCTTTCCATGTTTACTTTTACTCGTATTTCAAAGGCATATTTTGTTGTGTAAATGCCCCGAAGAGTTTTATTATTCTGCTCGAATAAAGCTAGGATGTCACCAGTCGATGTTGTTAAAACAAGACGCTCTTCGGTTGGCATGGGCAGGAAGTTCGCAGCTCCAGGTCCATGCAATTGAATTGTTCCATTGGCAGGAAAAGTGTATTTTCGTATTTCGAACAGCCGGCACTGATTCGTGTAGGGAATAAATCGAAGAAATCTTAATCGTTCTGGTGCATATTCACATGAAATCGAATAACGACGCCTGGCGAGAGGAGACCTGGACCTAACACGAAGACAATGCTTGTCAGGAGAACCAGGCCTGACTGGAGAAATACATCTGGCAGGAGAATTAGCTCTGACAGGGGAAGGCTTCTCTGACGGAGGATGAATAGTGTCGACACTATGTGAGCGGATGGACTCTGAACTTCTCTCTAAAATAAGAAAGAGAGGATTACATGTTTCTTTAAGTAGACGACCAGGTCTGTCCAGATTTACTGCTTAATTTTAGCTTGTTCCAAACTTGATTACCACACCAGAAATTTGTTTTACAAAGCTTCGGCTCGGTAATTGACACCAGGTTTCATGCATTAGAATATTTTTTAGTTCAAGATATTATTAATGATTTTAAAATAGCAATACAAAAAGAGTTTGTTTAATAACACTTTTGTTATAAATTTGTTTTTGTACCAGAGTTACCATGATGATCCGCATTTTCGTTACTCATTCCAAAATTAGACAAAAAGTCCCTTGTTTTGGGCGGGACACCTGATGATATTCCTGTAAAAAGATAAAAACATTTTAAATTTGTAGAGCTAAAAATTTTATAAGAATATTGAAATTGGAATTCCATTTAATTTTTAGCGCTGTTTTCGCAAAACAGTGACCGGATTTTACAGGGAAATTGTTTTAGAACTGATTCCAATACCTTCAAATTCCAGATTTTTTCGCTTTTCTGCCTGAGGGAATTCTTTTTCTCTAAGATGCAGAAATTTACTAATCTTCTTTTTTTGAAGAGAAATCATATTTCGCCTTCGAAACTTAAAAATTTAGGACAGAGCAATAAAAATAGGATATTGTGAGCACAAATCGTGTGTACGAATAATTTTAGAGCTTGGTGACATTGAAAATTTTAATTAAAATCACGAGCTTTAGTTAATAGAAGATCCACCTCGTATGCGTATATTTATTTCACCTTGATGAACCGAGATAATTTATGTTTAAAAATTATTAATAATAGATCGGGTGTACTATACGAAGTAAAAACATATATTTCAATGTTTGTTGAAGCGTGTTTTGATAAAATACTTCATCAGAAAAGGAAATGTAATCGATGAAGCAATATATTTTTATCGTACATTTATCATATCTAATTACAAGAAAGCCGTGTGTTTACAATCATTATCTCTCAGCAAGTTACTAGTGATTTTAAAAATAAATATGAAGCAATTTAACTAAACGAAAATATGAAATGTTTACCAACATAGGTAGTTTCCACTCGTCAATTATGAACCTTTAATTAACAAAATTAATAAGCCAAGGAAAAACTTTGAAGCAAAAGGAACAAATATATGAAACAAAATTTTCACTTTGTAATAATAAGTTGTAACAAAATAAAATATATTTCCTAGTATAATATTGAACTAGTTTATTGAATAATTTCGTTTTTTCGATTAAAGAAAACTTCTAATTAAAATTTAATTAGTTTTTAGCTGAAATATCAATTATGACATTTTTCGTTAAGCATTACATCTTTTTTGGTGAAAAATTTAACTACTTGGCTAGAAGTCTTTTGCCTACAATTTGCAAAGAAAATCATAGATACTGTGGTATATACGTATTTTGCAATAATATTAACTTGAATTTTTAATGTAAGTATTTCTTAAAGTAAAAAAAATTATCTTATTTATTCTTTACTCTACTTAAATAATGAATATGATATATTATTATGCATTTACCAATAGAGCTAAGAAAAGCGATAAAAGCGAGGAATGAAGTACCGACGCTGATCCTCATTTTTCTGGAATAGATCGCAGCGGAAGATAGAATATGATATTGATTGAGGGAGAAGAGGAACTTTATACAAGATATATCCATATGCTAGGCTGCTCTGAAAATTCCACGTAACCAATTGTTTTTTTTTGACAACTCCCTTATCCAGTTCTGCCCCCCACTCCCAAAAAAAACGTCGACGTGGTATTTCCATGGCCACTAGTCACACACACTTTTATGTAAGAGTAAATTTCATAAATGATTTTTATTTTACTTTCCTGCACCAGTTTTATCTGGTCCACAGTTTTAATTATTGTACATATTTGTATGCTAGATTCATGTGATGACGCTCTTATATTGTTTTATTACTTAATAATAAAAATTAATAAAAGGCATCTGAATTTTTTTCTGTTGAGAGTTCCCTATCATATTTTTCGACCACAGATAAACGAACAGCGAAAACGATTAAAAACTTTAGGAAAAGCAAAATAAGGAAAAAAAAGAAGTGAAAAATGATAGACAGTTCACTCTGTTCTATGCATTTTTAAAAATTTTTTGACGTCCGTAAAAAATTAAATTTTTAAAGTTTTTTGCTAAGGAATGAAACCCCGAAATACTGAGTTGGCAACTGTAAGCGCTTGCGTAGCTTTAAATAGATAAGCATAACCAAAACTTTATAAATGCGACCGTTCGTATCCAGTAAGAATGCCCTGTACATCGATAATTGATTAAAGTACACGTAAATACGAAAAATGACCAAATGGAGACAAACTTTAATCAATGAAGATTTTTTCATCACATCTCGGACCGATTTCCGAGATATCACTTTAAAAAACACGTATTAGCGAATGGTAACAGAAGATGATTGGTTAAATCTTGGCCCCCTTTTACAGATCCCCCTTTAAAATAAACGTTTTGGCGACTAATCACAGAAGAGTGAATGGACACATCTCGAAACCTCTTTCCAGGTCCTCCCTAAAAAAATACGCTTGAGTGACTGGTCACAGATAAGTGATTGGTCGCTGCTCGAACCCTTTGTCCAGCTCTACCTCACATTTTTTTGTGACTAGATGCTAGCAGAACCTGGAAAAGGGGTTCGAGATGTGACCAATCACTCTTTTGTGACCAGCAGCTTAATTTTATTTTTTAAAAAGGGGATCTGAAGAAGTGGCCCGAGATGTGGCTAATCACTCTTTTGTGACCAGTCACTAAAATGTGTTTTTTAAGTTGAACCTGCAAAATGATACTAGATGTGACCATTTACTCTCCTGTGAACAGTCGCTAAAACGTGTTTTTAATGGTGACCTGCTAAAGGTCTCCGCGATGTGACCAAGCACTCTTCTCTGCCCAGTCGCTAAAATCTATTTTGTAAAGGGGAACCTAGAAAAGTGGTCCCAGATGTGACCATTCACTCTTCTGTGACCAGTCACTAAAACTTGTTTTTTAAAGGGGACCTGGAAAAGGGGTTCCGCAACGTGACCATTCATCATTCGACTTTTCACCCGCCACACTTCTGTAACCATTTTCTGAAACCTATTTTTTAGATGACAAAAGGTAACTAGAAGACCTAAAACCGAAATATAATATTCGGTAATTCGTTAATTATTTAAGCGGTTAACGGTAAAGAACCAATAAAAAATCTAATTATTTATTGCATTTTTCTAGATTCCAAACTTTCGATAACTCTGCAGCCTTCCTTATTCTGTAAGCTTTTGAGTGTTTGAAAGATCGGAATTTGCTCAAAATTGACGCCATAGCAGAAGCGGTTTTCTTAAAGCACATATTTACATACAACACCAATTGCTTCGGGTTTTCACTGAATACTACAGGTAAACCTAGTTCATACAAAAGCACAATTAGGTGAATCTAGTTTTTAATGATATTTTTAGTTATAACACGAAATAAGATTGAGTTAACAAAACCTTCGTGTTTTTAAAAAATGACTTGGTTACTTCGCGTTTTGACTTGTTAAAACTAGTCTTGACTAATGATCGTAGTAACTCTACGTTTTAACTAATTAAAATTAGTTTTAACTGATTTTGGGTATAAACGGCAAAAGTTGTACGAAAATTACTTGATACGAAGTAAGGAGGCGGAGAGGGGCGACAAAATTTTGCTGTTTTTATGATTGGTTGGGAATGAGAATATATAACATAAGAAATAAGAAATAAGAATTTGTACAAAAATAATTCAATCCTAAACAAATAATAAAACTTTTACCCAAAAAGAAGAACTGTAACAAAATACATAATTTTTTTCAAAATTCTTGCAGTTTTAACAAATAATTTTCAGTTAAAAAATAAGAAAGATTTGAACTTAGTTGTTTAATTCTCTGACTGAAAAGATAAATTTTTCTATGGCGAAAATAAAAAATCTGTATACTAAAAAAATGCGAGATGACTGAATTTTATTTATTATGGTTATATACTTATTTGAACGCAAATTTTCCTGCTTCACAAGTAAGACTTCTGGAACTTTGCTAAAAATATTTTCTTGAATGGCTAACTTTTATTCGGTGAGGTGAATCAAATTGCTTTAACATTGAGTGTGACACTACCTTAAAACGGTATTTTCTACTAAACTCACCTCCTCTTCCGGCCAACCTATGATCCAGGAACGATTTTCGCATTACTTTAGGGACGTGGGGGTACGCATGTATAAGTATAAAAATATGGAGTGAATGGTTGACTTCTGAAACCACTAAAAATAATATAAGCAGGCAGCAAAGCGAGTGTGAGAGTAATTGGGTAACAGCGTAATTGGGTCGATATAAGTCAAAGTGTTAGACAAGGATGCGCTAAATCCACTAGGCTGCTTACTTATATACACCCAACTCTCGTTTTTCCTCCCCGCGGTTTATTTCTCCATGACAATGCTGGCCAGCTTCTCCCGCTTTAGTTTAAAGGTCCGTGGGTTAGCATTGGCAGATCATAAGGTTATTATGGTTTTTATGACGAATGTTTTAGATAGTAGGCGAGAACGTCCTCCCTAGAAGGACCATAAATCAAATAAGATCTGAAGTTGAGAATACGTTCAGACAGCAACTCCGGGGTGCGCAGGCCAAAAAGAAAATCATGTAAACGCCGGAAATTAATAAGGACGTGATCAGATGTTACTTTCGGGCTACGTTACGGGGCATACCTGTCAGGGACAAACAAAAATTTTCTCTTCTTGGGTCTTCATCCCGAGATGCCCCGTAGAGTGACGTAATAATAACTTGCTGTTGAATTAAGACCCATTAGGTAGCAGTATTGGAAGCTTGCCGCGAAGATGTGGTGAAAGAGGAGGTTTATATACCCATCTCACGAGATGCTATGGACGAGTCTCAGGGTTGACAGTCTTTAGGCTTGCAGCCATTGGAACCTTCCCCTGCTTCTGCTGAAATCATAGAAGATCTCGATGAGGAAAGCCTGCGTCTTATGGTGTGATTCAACCAATAACATCCTAGAGTTTACAGATCACGAATAATTAATGAGAAACGGTCTACCAAAATTCAGAGTCAGCATGAACATCCTCCGAATAGTTGGCGGTTTGTCCACCGAGATACTGCCTCTGTTTTTGCAGTAGGATAGGATCCAACAGGTATTGATGCAATTTGCCCATGCCTTGCATTGAATACCGGAGTGCATTTGATGACACAAAGCTGCTTATCAAGCTCGTTGGGTGCTTGGAGGTGCATTCGAAAATTTTAAGGCGTCTGAAAGAGTTTACCCTCTTTTGGCGGACAAGATTTGTCATGACATCTGACAAAAGACAAGTGTTGTGCTCCGAGGCAAAAGCTCCGGATACCTATGTGGCCCATTGAACAGAAGAGAATTTAGGCTTTAACCCACTGCCTGCTTGCATTTACACAAATGAAGACTAGAAAATACATCATCGCGAAACGATCAGGATCGTCAAATCATAGTTGATGTAGCCTCTAACTTCTCACCCGTCATGACTGATTAATGAAATAATGACTGATCATGATGAATGATCATGCTAATAATCCGTGACTGACAATATATACCGCCAGAGCCCGGTGGAGAGTATTGAAAAAAAAATCGAACACACACAGTATTCACCCTAGAGCACACGCACGAACTTCTGGATAAAGGAATCATAAGACAATCTCAATCTCCGTTTAACTCTCCACTTTGCGTGGTACCCAAAAAAGGTAACAAATTACGAATGGTCATCGACTGCAGGCATATTAACAAAGATACTGACCAAGATGCATATCCTTTACCGGTTATCGACGATATTCTCGACGAATTGGGACAAGCGAAGTTTTTCTCCGCTTTTGATATGAGTGCAGGTTTCCATCAAATCCCAATGTACGAAGCATCCAAAAAATACACTGCATTTTTAACATCTTAAGGCCACTACGAATACAATCGTATGCCCTTCGGGCTGAAAAACGCACCAGCCACATTTCAACGAATGATGGACAAC
>JAAAKG020142668.1:0-11554 GCA_010014905.2 Druon quercuslanigerum
GTTCCCGCATAAGGAGATTCGATTAATTTAATCGAATGTGATCGAGCGAGATGCAGTCGCAATAGTCGCTCGTTACACAACACGTTCGTGCAACGGTTACACCATTGTGGGCAAAATCTCGCCCACAGCGAGAGAGCAACTGCACGAAGTCGAAAGCAAGCCGCTCTCCTAGCGTTTGGCACAGCCTTTCCACTTACTAGGAGAGCCTTACCCAAAATTCTTTCCGTGTGGTTTGGCGAAAAAAATTTCACGACAAAATTTTCGGAATAAAAAATGTCTCCGGTCTTATACCCTAAGTATCGGTGTTTATAGACACTAAAAATATCCAAATATCCAACATTTGTAGCGCACGTCAATATATTTCCTTTTTTCTAAATCTTTTAATAATTTTACATTTGGGTTTTTCTATAGGTTGTTTCGAAGTGCAAACATTTTAAGGATCCCAAAAATTTATCAGAATTTAAGAAGAAAATGATAGATGTGTTGAGAGCTGCCAAATGAAGGCGTCGGAACTATAGAAGGACGGAAATTCATCTGGAGAAAAACACGCAAACGAATCAACTACCAGTCCCGAGCGATGATTTATTTGAAACGGAAGGTGAAGAGAATGAAGCTGAAGCCATCGAAGTGGAAGAAGAAAATACACAGATCGTCGAGGGTAAACAAAAAGATGACTCTTATGAAGGAAGAGAAACTGAAAAGACTGAAGAGACACTAAGTATTATTACTGCATAATCTATTGTATATGAAAGTTAGTATATAGATTAAGAATTAATATAGTCTAACAAGTTTTCCACGTTGCATAGTTTTAATCGTAATGATTCTTAAATTTGAGATAAACATTATAAGAAATGTATAAAAGGGGTTTCAAAAAACACTATAGTTTTGAATCTTCCAGTTAATTATACTTTCAATGCTTCAGATTAGAAATGAAATTTTTAAAAATGTAATAGTTTTTAAATGTCACAGCGTTTCCATTAAAATTCTTCGGAATACAAAACTTCGATATATCTTCACTATTTTTTACTATATTCGGATTTAAAATGACAAACAACAACTAAACTAAAGACAATAGCGAAGAAAATTAAATTGTTTTATTTCGAAGAATTTTAATAGAAAAGTTGTGACATTTAGAAAACCTATCTTTGAAGATTTTATTTCTAGTCTGAACAACTAAAATTAATTAATTGGAAGATTTAAAAGTATAATGTTTTTTAAAACCCCTTGCTTTTTCAAAAAAAAGTGTTAAATAATCGTTCTGTAATGCATAATTGAAATTGTTTGGAATAAAAAAAATATATTTTTCAGATAAATATATATTTCTCGCTAATACATATAATTTAAGAGGTATCAGGAATATAATTTTGTGTATGTCGCTTTTGGAATAAACGGCTGTTTCATCATCAGTTGTGAAAGAACAACTTTCGACACCGTATTCTCTTCTTAAAAGCGTCATACAATGTTTCCTGTAACTTATTTTATTTTTGAATAAAATTATAATTAACTATAACTTAACTATAACATGATATCAAGATGTTGGCACGTGCATGCCGATACGCGTGGGGCACATATGTAAAGCATATGTCTGCACTCTTGCCCTCATATCGTGCCGATCTGTCGACATGCGTGCCAACAACTTACGGGCAAGGTGTGAACAAATTGTTCTCTGGGTCATAATAAGAATAACAATAAATTATTCTTCAAACGTTCCAGTGGAACGTTCCTGGAACGTTTCGTGTTATCAGGGTGATAATAATTGATAATAATTTTTCAATTTAAAAAAGATGATTTATATGAAAATGACGCATTACGTAAAATCGTATAAATAAGGTAAGTATTGTACAACCTATTTCGGATTTATAGAGACTAATATTATTCGCAAAAATTTCTTAGTTGACATGAAAATATCTACAGATTTTTGCGCATTTAAAAACCATCGTCCTTAAAATATCGAAATATAGAATAGAAATTATTCTACACAGCAGACGTCGAATTCAGTAAAAAATTTTGCATGCAAAATTTGCAAAGTATTTCTTACGTCCTTATTCGCAAAGATTCATTATTCTTAGATCACGGGATAGTACCCTCGGAAAGATTCAATGTTAAAATTAGAATCCGTGACATATCTCCCAAGCGTCATAACTCCTGCAAATGAGTGATAAGTCTGTTGAAAATTCTCCCGCCAATCGGAGCTTAAGTTTTTGAAAATTTTGTACTATTATTATTTGTAGGGTCGGTAATAAGGGATAAACTTTGTTTTTTCATAAATTCTTCCCTGAAATTTATTTCATCAGCTGTTACAAATATTAATTAAAATAGTGACATTAATTAAAAGTGAGAATTATATTACGCCATGTCCTTTTTTGCATTGCTATAAATGAAACAATGCCAACTTCATAGTACATTTTTTATATGGATAACCTAAGTTCAATTTCAAAAATAACAATATTCAAAAATATATTTAACATTGAAATGAATCACAGAAATTTTAATCAAAATTGTATAATTTCAGAATAACTAATTTAAATCCAGCTATTTAATACAACAGAATAATGTAAATTATCATTCTGTTTAACCTTTTTCTCCAGAAGTTCATTATAAATAGTTCATTTCTAAATATTTTGTGTAAATCGCTTGAAATAATTCTGCGAAAAATGAATTCTTTGAATTTCATATTACGCCATGTAAAAAAAAAACAATTTTTCATATGACCTAAAATACATTTATAATAGTTTTACTTATCGCTCATTTGCGGAACCTTTGGCGCTTGGGAGATTTTTTACGGACTCTAAAATTTATTAAAATAGAAATAATTCTGCACAGAAGATGTCGAATTTAGTAACAATTTTTGCAGAAAAAATTTGCAAACCATTTTCTACGTGCTTATACGCATAGATTCATTATTCTTAGATATCGAGATAGTGCACTCGGAGAGATTCAATGTTAAAAATGTACTATAATAGGAATTATTTCATACAGCAGACGACGAATTTAGTAACCATTTTTTCAAGAAAGAAGAATTTCCTAGAATTTAGAAATTCAAGAATTTCTTGGAATTCCAGATAAAAGTGAATTGATTTTATAGGACCTGTAAAGGTTGTATATAATTTCAAAAGATTTAAAGTTATTTCACCAGATGTCCGATGATGTCATCGATTTTAGAAGATTTAAAGGTTCTCAACATATGTAAATGAATTTTCAAAGATTTGATTTTCAATAACTGTAGGCTGTTGTAGGATTTCAAATACTTTTAAATATTACAATGTATATCCAAAGACTTTTTCAAAATTGTTACTAAATTCGACGTCTGCTGCGTAGAATAATTAATTTAATTTATTAATTAAATAATAATATACTGATAATCATAGTAATTATAATTAAATTAATTTTTAACATTGAATTTCTCCGAGTGCTCTATCTCGATATCTAATAATAATGAATCTTTGCGAATAACTACGTAGAAAATAGTTTGTAAAAAGTAAGCATCAGTAATGTAGTTATTTGCTTATTTATTACAAATTTTCCTTACAAAAATTTCTTACTAAATTCCACGTCTGCTGTATGGAATGATTTCTATTCTATATCTCGATATTTAAAGGACGATGGTTTTTAAATGTCTGCAAGAATTTGCAGATATTGTTATGTTTAAGGGCTCGTATCGTCAACCTAAATGACCTGGAAGAGTTATTCCTCTCCAAAAATTGTGCAGCATTGTATAAGCGAAGATCATTGGTCTCTAAGGTCAACGCAAGGGGGAAGGTTCTTGTTAAAGTTCTTGAAATTGGTGAGCTACTAATATTTAATGGGAGATTCCCTAGAGATATTCCAGGCAATTCTAATTTTCTTGGATTTCAGGGTATGAGTGTTAACGATCTCGTTGCCTATACGATATTTCGTATTTCATACAGACCGACACAAGTGTAAATAGAGACTCATTCTTATTGTACAATAAAATAATTTGGAATGAAAACCGTGACTGCGACTATATACATGAAATTTTATTTCTGAGAACTCTGCGTACTCCAACCGCGAAATAAATACCCTAAATAATAATTTAATTATCACAATTTCATCTGTCTCCGATAAGTTGAATTTACATGCAAAGCCCGAATGGCATATTCCAGGAAAGAAACGTTGGGATCATAAAGAATGTAGAGTAACGCGCCGTAGGCTTAGACAATCTTTAAATGTCTTTAAAAGGTCGGGTTTTGCCGATACGGAGGGGGAAAAATATCTAGAAATCAAAAGCTCTTTCCTGGAGTGGGGTTTGAGGTCTTCTGAATTGTGTATCAGTCACTGTAATTCCAGATAGTCGCTCATAGGTTAGAGTCAGTGTTTAATGAGAAATCAGCATTTTTAATCGGCCGCGTAATTTTTTTCTCGGTCCCATTCAATAACGAGTCTGAATCAGCATTAACCGATAGAGGAATGATAGTTCCGCTAAAAAATTAATAACTTATTGAATTTAAATAGTTTAAATTATTTATTAAAAAATAGTTCAATGGCAACTTTTAAGAAAATCCGGGCATACATGTATAGTATACGTATATAAAATATACGTGTATAAAATCTCGTTAGCACTGAAAGCGAAAAATGAACGTGTTACAATCTATAGGTTATAAGAAACTTCAAATTTTCCTTATATGAATCTCAAATTCACAAAAACGATCACTCACGTTTTATCTTATAAAAATTACCTTTAACGAAAACTCAGGTATTGAAATTGTAAAAATTTGGATGTTTGTGATGCAAATGGATATGAACGAATTACGGAGTTTATTTCTAACACGTGGACTCCCTGCAGGCATTAGCATGTGCACTAAATAAGTTGAATGTCATTGTGCTTAATTCACTGTAAATTTTATAATTACTGTATAGGATAAACTATTAAAACCATTGTAAAAAAGTATTACAACAAAATAATCATTGAATTTAGAAATGAATTTTTCGATCAAGTATAATATATTACAATATTATTTAATTTGAATTGATTTAATTTTTTATTGATCTGCATTGTCCTCTTCAATTTTATTACTTCATACTTTTTGTTCGAAACAATTAATTCTTTAAAATTTTAATCTGCATTATTAAATTGTAGAATGCTCATAAGAATTATTTCAGACTTGTCATTCTTATTCAACTCTATTCACTCAGCGTTTTGACGAATGTGGAATGGCAGATTTAAAGCAACGCGCACAGGTGAACGATTAAAAATGTGGCCAACCGAATGCATTTTCATGATTTCCATTTGCAAATGACAGATGCGCAATTCAAACCGACTCGCTTTCTACGGTTCTTTTCTCCTGGGTGCTTAATCTGGTGGCACATGATTACTTTTTGTTTATATTTATATCTTACATTGTTACTCATTTGTATCGACCTTATGTTGAAAAAACAAATTATTTAATGAGTAAATAAAAATTCCCGCCAAGAGGAGTACAACTTTATCGACAGTGCACATACTTGGTAATACGATCAAGTGCGGCTTAGCGATCAGCGCCAAACAGCCGGAACAGGGCATATATTCGCCGCTGACTAGTAGCTGGACATCTAGCCGCCACTTTTGTCCCCAGCACTTTCAGTCGTAAAAACGTTATATTATAAATCTCAACAAAATAAACATAAGATACTGAAAATATTTTACACCATTATATATTGGAAATTGTTTCCATTATAAAGACATATATGAGTGGTTCATAAAAAATATTTTATTTTTTATTTTTATTTTTGGACATTCCTCGTAAAAATGATAAAAAATATATAATAAATGACAAAAAAATTTAAACCTGAGAACCACAAGAAATATTTCAAAGAAATTTTTTTAACACCCTATTTCTCGCTCACCCTATAGTTCTTGGGATGACACGCCAGTCGTGACACGCCAGTGGAACAATAAAAAAGAAGGTTTTAATGAACCGCCCAAACATATCTTTATGCTGGAAACAATGTTAAAAGTTTTTTATTTTTATTTTTATTATTATTCTGGTTTGAGACCGTAACAGCCCCTGATTCTTGAGTGATTCTGTTGCCTCCCCTTGTAAGCCTTATGCATGACCCCATAGCCCTGTCCATAGGGAGAGGACCGCAACCGCGCTGTTGGCTGATATTTCAGACTCATTGATGCACTAACTGTGAGTGTTATACGTTTCCCCGCAATCGCAGGGCAGTGACAAAAGATATGAGTAGAAGTCTCATTATCCTTTCCCCACAGACGACAGAGGGGACTTTCTTCAAGCCCTATCTTATGCCTGTAATACGGGAGGTTTCTGTGTCCTGTAAACATTTCTGTTGTTGTTCCTCGGTTCGCCAACTCTTAATATCTTCAGTGACTAACCTACTGGAACTTCCGACAACTGGCTCTGGTCCAGTAAAATTTTCTTTTGCTGCTAGCTTTGCTAGCCTGTCCGATATCTCATTGCCCTTGATGCCACTGTTTCCAGGGATCCAAAGCAGAGTGACTCGGTTTTCTGTCGCTAGTATATTCAGTGCCCCAAAGTACTCTTACACTAGTGGCGAAGTGCTCGTTGTCCCATCCAGGGCCATTATAGCAGCCCTGCTGTCTGAGCAGATACAAAAGTTTCTTCCATGTTGCTCGTTCCATGGCAGCTTCTTATTCAGAACGACTCCTAGATATTTGCCTCGTCCTCTGATTTCCGGCTGTTGTCCTACCAGTTTCAATATACTCGTGGTTACCCACTTATACCTTCTAGTAAATACTATATCCGTCTTACTCGGAATAACTGAAAGTCCAGTCTTCTCACACCATAAATGTACTATTCTTAGTGCTTGCTGCATTAATTCGAAGAACGCATCCAGATACTGATCGCGCACGATAACCAGTATATCGTGCGCATAGCCTATAACGTGTTGACCCTAACTCGTGAGCAGATGAAGCAGTTCATCCTCTACCAGGTATCATAGCAGAGGCGATAAAACCCCTCCCTGTGGACATCTCGATTCAACGGTTCCACATAAAGTGGTATCACCCTTAGTCGTGGTTAGGTTCCTATTGGCCAACACGTAGCAGGTCCATTCCACGACTGCAATAGGCACACCGTGTGCGATAATGACCGCCCTGATCACCTCTCCAGAGGTAAAATACAAGGCTCCTTCGATTTCCATCAAGTTTCCAATCGCAAGATCTTTCTGCTTCAGTTGTCCTTGGATTAGGTTAACTGCTGCGCTTAAGGCCGTCTCAGTCGAGTGACCAGCCCTATAGTCGTGTTGCTGCTTGTAAAGTGGTTTACATGACAAGACCTTTTTGCGGATGTATCTGTCCACAAGACTTTCCACTGTTTTTAGCAGAAACGATGTGAGGCTAATGGGTCGGAAATCCTTGGGTGAAGTATAACCGATCCTGCATGTGGAATAAAGACTACTCTTGCACCCCTCCATGCCGTCGAAACATAACCCTCTGTAAGAAGACTGGATATATGCTATCCGGATCAGGAGACTTGTAAGGACTGAAGGACTTCAGGACCCACCTGACCCTGGCTAGTGCAAAAAGTTCGTTAGCAAGCCACCGTTTCGGTCCCAGTTGGGGTTCAGGCGGCTTTGATTGTCTCGGAAGCGTCGTCCCCTCTTTTCCTAACTTTATAAAGCCCGGAAAATGTGCCTTGTACAGATGAGCCAAGGTATCCCCGTCAGACTCTAAGTATCCCTCGCCGGGCAATTTCAGAGTGCCGAGAATAGCATCCAGATTTCTAGAAAGCAGTGTATCTTTGCCTTACGTATTGCACTCCTATATTCATTCCTCATCGTCGTAAATGAGATCCACAGTTCCTTTCTTTTCTCCAGTACTGGCACGCCTAAACCTCTCCATAGTTTTATATGACACCAGTGTGTTTCCCCAGCTTGCGGACTCTTGAAGGTCGACAATTACTTTCATATGTGGATTTGATGGCTTCCGTAAAAATCTCGACCGCCATCCCCAGGGTATCCACGTTCTTCTTGGATTTCTGGCCCGTTTAGGGCCGGCGGGTGCAGTGGATTCCAACTCGAACTCTGCCTGTGAGTGATCTGAGAGATTGGGAATATCTGAAACTCTCCACTTCTCGATATTATCTCTAAAACTACCGGTACAGAGAGCGATGCTAATGGCTTCCTCTCTGACCGAGTTACGAAACGTCGGGATCTTCCCCGTATTAAAAATATATAAATCAGTGGTATTAAGGTACTCCAATAGATCGTTTTTTCTTGAGTTGGTGTCCGTGCTGTTCCACAAAGTTTGGTGGGAGTTAGCATCGCACCAAAGCAGAAGAGGAAACCCTCTTAACTTGCAATATTCTACCAGTGTACGTACCTCTAATGGTGGATCAGTCTCGCTGTCATATGAAAAGTAAGCCGATAACATAACTGAAGCAGCGGGACGACGTTGACTCCCTTCGCAAGCCCTTGGATTTGCCGCCTTAATGTCCCTGTAACAAGAGCCAGCCCACCCCTCCTCCTAAACCCCTAATGGTATCTCGAACTAACCAAGGTTACTAGATTAGTGAGATACCTGTGTGCCTCGCAGTCATCCCCTGTACAAAACTGCAGAGGCGCCTTTGCTGTGATGCAAATTAATTTGGGTAATGGTTAGATCGGGAGCAGTCATTTAAGTCTGATCTCGATTTTCCTGTACACATGCAGACTTCTCCTGCCCCTGACTGCCAACCTTAAAGTTGACCCGTCTAAAGTGGTAAAAGGGCCTGTTGTTGAGGACTGCAAAAGCCCTTGTCTGTGACTCAGAAATTTGTACAACTAGGAGATGTTTGTTTCCTTCTCTCGCTGTGTCCTCTTCTTGAGGCCTATCGTCGCTGATGATTCGCCCGGAGATTCACCTTATGAGATGCAACTTACCAAGGCCTTGTCTTGACCACAGCCTTATGTAGCTAAGCTTTAGCCGCTGAACCAGCTGCTACAAATACAAAGACACTTACCCCGCAGAAAGAGGTCTTGATTTTTGGCTATTTATCTGGGGACACTCTCTCTCTCTCGCCGCCACCACCCCTTCTCCTTCTTCTTTTTTGTTACTTGTGTGATTCATTTTAATTCCCACGAGTAGCTAGAAAAATAAAAGGTCCGCCCCTGCAGAGCTCCGCATGCAAGAGTAAGACTTATTTCTCAGGGAGGTCGTCGGTGTCCCCGAGAGGCCGTTAGAACACCTTCGTAACCCGCAGGTGCCAAGGTGCCACGAGCACGATCACTCTACAGCCAGAACTTAGGGAGGTGGTCACATTGAGCCAGACACTCAATGAATACCCATTCACAGGCCACAGTACCAACCAAGGACTGTTTCTTGGTCGCTGGATGGGCCGCAGGTCATTCCGGTGCCGAGTCCAAACTGAAATCAGTCCGAGAGGGAACTCGACCCACGGATCCAGAAGGCCCGTGTTAACTAGGCTCTTTCACTCTTCATCATACTACAATCATGCATACCAGGAGAGCCCGTTTATAGGAATCCTTTTCAACCACCTAGGAGAGCCCGTTTATAGGGGTCCTATAATCCATTTCCATACGCGTGCAGGTCGAGGTCCGTTTCACCCGTATGTCCAACACGCATAAGCCTTGCCACCGACTACAAGGTCTTACAGCCCTTAGGGGAGGTAAAATTTTTTAGTCTCTTATGTTTTTTTATGATTTATAACATAACGTTTCCGCGACTAAAAGTGCTGGGGACTACGCATGGCGACTAGATTCCACGTACCCCCAAACAGCTGCGATTCGCTTTGATGTTCCATTTATGTAGTTTGCTTAACCACTGAGTCTCATTTTTTAGCAGTTACTCGATTTGTTTAGAAAAAGTAGACAGCAAGTGCATATCCCACAAACGTAAAACCCCTTTCGGTGGCGGCAAAATCTTCAGAGTGCATTTTGAAAACCTCAAAACCGAATTATATTATCGACCACTGTTAAGTTTTGAGTGTTTCAAAAAGTATGTATAGGAATTTTCCAAAACTTGAAACCACAAGATTCAAATTTCGAACCGAACGACGCAAAAATACAAAAAAAGTCTTTAAAAGCAATTATAACTTTTGAATAGTCCCACAAAATTTATTTTAACCATTTTTCAATAGAAACTGCCATTTTCGTTTTATTTAACGAAAGTACTCTACAGAAAATCTAAATGTCAAATTTTACGCGAAAAGACGCAATATACGTAAAAAGTAAAAGAAGACTTGCAGGATATTTTGTTTTATTCATTAGAAATAATATATAAACGAAAATTGGCATGACAACGCGAGATAGAATGTATGAAGAAAGGTTTGTATTTTTTATTATAAGGTGAATCAGAAAATATATATAGGCCGAATTCATTTCTAATCATGCTGACTGAACACGTTCAAGTCACAGATTCAGCTGCGGATGAAATATATCATTTTCAAAAGGCTTTTAGACGACACGTATTTTACCGATTTGATAGAAATTTTTTTGACAAAGTTATGAGTATTTGAACTTTTAAAACTCGTAACGCAATGTATGATAAAGTCTTTTGATTTTTAATTTGAAGTGCTGTAGTTTCGAAACTTGCCATTCTCTTTCGAAATTTACAACAAAATTGGGAAAATTCTTAAAACTGACAAAATGGCGACTGTTTTTCTGAAAATTTTGAAACACAATTTTCTTAAAAAGGTTAGAGTTTTTTGTTCTTGATTTTTTTCTAGGTATACACTATTAAGGCGAATATATCTCATGAGAGTTTATCTTTTTCCCGCGCCTTGGTGTGGAGAAACAATTTTTGTTTGTTACTGCAAAATAAATATTCAAATTTTGTGCAAAAGTAAGACAAGATACGAAAAAAGTTACAGAAGTAAAGTTATTCCTCTCAAAAATTTCTACAGAAAAGTCTCTTAGCACTTTTTTCTATCTTGCGTTTCTTTCGAGATGTTTGCCTAGTTAAGAATAAATTCAGCTATAGGTGTATTTTTCTCATAACAATAGTCGGTAATAGTATGTCCTAAATAAGTAACAAGGGTATAAATCGACAAGTTAAAAAACTTGGATACAAATTTTAAATATTTTTAATAATCAAAATTTAATATTTTCATAAAATACCTTTAATTACCGGAAATTTTGAATTATTCTTATTCAGGCGAAAATGTCGAAAGAAACGCAAGATAGAAAAAAGTGTCAAGAGACTTTACTTTAGAACTTTTTGAGAGGAATAACTTTACTTCTGTGACTTACTCTGTGACAAAAATTGTTTATTCACTCCCAGGCGCGGGCATAAGAGAAACTCTCATGAAATACAGTAGGCCGCAAAAGTATTCGTACACCAGCTGCACAAAATTTTAAAGTAATAGTATCGTACCAAATTTGAAAATACAAAACACTTAGGCATACTTCTTTATTAAACATATCTTTATTAAACATAGTACTATATTATGCAAGCGATTATTTTCGTAAGTGTCAAAGTATATAAAAATAATAAATTCATAACTATAGAAAATTACATACATAGGGTCGCAAAAGTATTCGTACAGTGAAATTTAGTTGGATATCCTTTAGAATTAAGAACTGCAGATAGCCTATTTGGCATTGAATCTACCAATGTTTTCGTCATTTCGGGGCT